>JAYJLV010000056.1:10304079-10321579 GCA_036873485.1 Torymus texanus
CAAGTCCCGGAAATAACGCTTATATACAATCAATATACAGGGTGATATTCCCGGAAATAACGTGTATAGATATTTATGTTTATATATATAGGTGTATGTATACACACATATATACATCGACAGGCCACAACGTCGGACGTTTCTGCGAAAGCTCTCGGGTCGCCCGAAAAAGAAGGGTGGAGGGGGGGCGCAACACACTGCCGCTGCTGCAATTACCCGGGACCCCGGTATTATGCCCAATTATCCGCGTGCGCGTATATATATATATATATACATGTGCTTTGAGTAAGGCCCCTCGGAGAAGAGAGAGAGATGCCCCCATTATGTGGCGTCAAGCGTCTGCCGAGCGATTGTTAATGCGAGCCTGGACGCCGCGGGCCCTCGTTGGGGGCCCTTTTTGACTTTTGGCGATGAGGAGAGAGAGAGAGAAAGAGAGAGAGAGTGAGGCTGAATGCGTGCGCGCACGCGCGAGGGGTGACGCGAAGTGAGTAAGAGAGGTCCGTCGGCGATTATCGGCCTCGAGGTAAAGGGGATGAGAGAGAGAGAGAGAAGTGCGCGTCAAGTTCGCCAAGTCGATGGGTGCTGGAATGTTCAAAGCAATTGGAGCGAGTAAAGGTTTGGTTGATAAATGATGAGTGTAGTTGGGTTGGGTTAGGTTGATAACGTTGACGTTGAAGTTTTGTTAATATCGTATATGTGGTTAGTTAATGTTTTAATATAGGTTTTTAGTGTTTTTTAAATAAATTTATTGTAGAAAAAAGAAAATTACTCTATTTCTGTAAAGAAATGTTTCTTTCATGCTAGATCTGATTGAATTACGTTCCTCAAAGGCTTCACATGTTATTCAATCGCAGTGGAACAATTATTTCTGATAAGTGTCCCGAGACTATAACATTTTATTATAATTATCGTACTCGTATGACATTCCTATTGTATATCTATATACTTATATGTATATATATGTAAAATTAAGTATAACCATCGGGAAGTGTTTCAACTTCTGACCACAACGTTCGCGCGTCCAAGAATAACGTCAATTACCTTAACCATATACCCTCTCTCATATACATAAGCTCCACAACAAAGAACAGAATTCCGCCTACCTCTATTAACGCGAAAAAATTTTAATAACATCAAAAACTCTCTACGATATATTCAAATTCCTTCGGCACTACTTTTACACAAACCACTACCGGTCTTCCCTCCTAATACCACCCTGAGATTTGGACCCTTTTTATACATCTACCACGCTCATCCAAAATCATCGAACCTTCGCGCGCGAGCGCGCGTTACACAACGAAAATTCCTCACTCCCTTTCTTTCTGTCGATATTTTTTTTTTTTTTTTTTTCGCAAGAAAGGCGGAATAATAATTCGCGATGAAGATCGGGGCAGTAGGTCCCTTATACTCGCCAGGTGGAAAGAGAGTAGCAGCAGCAGCAGCAGGAACGGCGGTGCGAAAGCCGTGTGCTTTATTGAGAAATTGATGTTTCCTCGCGTGCGCGCCGAATTATTATTCAAATTGGAGCGGCTGGCCGACGTGACGCACGCGAATTTATCGGCGGCGATTAATATTTCGAGAGAGAGAGAGATGGAGGGGAAGGAGTCTCTCGGCCATTGTACAGGCCGATGCGCGTGAAAAATTGCGGTTGCTCGGGTTCTTTATGTATATCGAGCTGAAGCAAGGGAATATATATACATACGGAGTGTGCGTAATTTATGATTGCGCGGTCGTTTTGAGCTTGATGAAAGGAGATGAGTGGGTGGTGGTTTCGAGTTGCTTTTTAATTTGATTTTTTTCCATTAGTAATATTGTGGTTGGGTGGATTTTGATTTTTTAAATGATTTAGTTTGGATTTTGAGTTTGTTGATATCAATAAGGTTGGGGAAAGTATAGGTTTTAATGAAGGTTGAGTTTTATTGATCAGAGAATATTTAGAATTCCGTTCAAGAGTAACTTATTAGTTAAGTGATAAATATTCAACGTAGTAGTATAGGTCTTATAAATATGTTAAATATGCAAGCAGAATACACGTTGTTTAAGAAAATAATTCTGATCAGACTTTAACATATAATTTACAGTAAATACTAGAAACGAAGTTTTACTACCTGTAACTTGATACAACCTGTTTATATAAAATTTTATCCCAAAGGTTTAGTCGAAAATGTAGCGTTTTTTCTTTTAACTGCAATTCCTAATCAAAATCAGACAAGTTTGACGTAAAAAGCTTTTATTATAAAAAATCAATTCTTTCGCAAAACTTGTGCAATTCCAACCATTGACATTGTTCATTATAAATAAAAGTATACCAACTACCACCCTATACTATTCAATACAAAACTTCCATGACCTTTCCACCCTCCATCTTATCCAAATCAACACTCACACCTGTCCACCTTCAAGAACAAAAAAAAAAAAGAAACTAGCACGAACCCCTTTTTACGCGTCCCCGAAGCAAATGTACGACGCCATTCGTAGAAAAGTGGCTCGTGTTCGCACTACGCAACGATCGGAATTGAAAATGGGGCATGGCTCTGACTCGTAGTACAGTGCTATCTTGTAGCTTGGCGTGCCGAGGGAGATTTACGTGCGAGGGCCGCTCACAAGAAATGGTTTCCGGCTAAAGGCCGCGTGTTTGTACGTCCACGACTTCTGTGTACTTTTGGTGCTACTGAGGTCGCGTGGTGGTAGGTGACGAGGGTTTTTGAAAAGAAGAAAAATTGTTTTTTAGATATATGCGGTGGGAATATGAGGTGTTGATGAAGATGATGCTGAAAATTTTATATGATTTGAACGTAATATTTTTTATAAAATTTATAATTTACAGTATAATGTACAAGTTGATTGGTAGATGGAGGATGTTTCATTCGTAGTTTTATCGAGTATATTTTCTAATTATATACCTTATATGAGGCATTTTATATATGTACACATGTATAAAATGGTCGCTGAAGGAGAAACGATGAAAGAAGTAACTTTTTTTGTAACTTATACTGGCTATACGTAGTTTCATAAATAATAAACTATGATGTTCAACTTTTGCATAAGAAATTGTTGTTGTATACTGAAATTATCCACAATCTATTACTCTCACTCAACCAGCACACTTTATACTCTGTACATGATTCGTGTAATCATATTACACGATTCTATATACAGTACCGTTCAATCAAATACAAAACATAGATTTGCAAACCTGGAATTGACACTTTGACACAGTACATATCTATTAGTCTTTGATGTTATACTTTTCGTTCCTAAACAAACCTACTAAACCAACTAATACTCATTGTTCTCCAATCAATATCCCGTACTTTTCATACCCAAAAATCTCTTCCACCATCACTGTTACCACCACCACCTAGACGATTTTCCCATCCCTCACATATATACACATGGAACTACACGCAACAAAAACCAAAACAGCTTGGCGCAACAGTCGCACAAATCATTTTCAGCGTTAGCTCCCTCTCTCTCTCTCTTTCTCTCGCAAAAGCTCTCTCTCCCTCTTCCACATCCTAAGTCGAGAAAAAAGTCCCTCCTCGCCTCAAGAGAGAAAGATAGAGCGCACACTCGCACCGTAGATTACTATTTTTATCAGTAAAAAGGCCGCTCTCTTGCTGGTGAGAGAGACAGAGAGAGAGAGAAGCGATCGCTTCGAGTTTTACAGGAGGTCGTGCATCACAAGAGCCTGGCAGGATAATAGCCCCCGAGAGGGACTCGCTCTCTCTCTCTCTCTCTCTCTCTCTCTCTTTCTCTCTCGTGGTCCACGAGCCACCGCCAACTCCGGTGATTGATAGACGCTCGAGAGAGCAAGAGGTAGAGAGAGAAAGAGAGAACGACGGTTAAGGTGGAGTGTGTGTGTGCGCGCGCGCGAGAGCGCGAGTTGCGATATATTCTTGCGTGTAAGAATTTCGCCGAAATGGCGGCTCTTCGGGACCTTGATTAAACGAGGGGAAGGGGTGGTTTGGGCGAGACAATTGGGAGAGAAAAAGAGAGAGAGAAAGAGAGAGAATTGTTTGGTTGACGGGGAAATTGTTGGAGTGATTGAAAACTGAAGTGGGTTCGATATGATTTCCGTCGGGATACGTGTTTGCCGACGCGATTGATTGACTTGCCGTCTTTTTTTGCACGGATATTATAAATTTTTATACTTTTGTTTTTAAGCTTGAGAGTTGAAAGCGAACGTTTACACGTTTTACTAACGAATTAAAATTGTATTAATATATTTTTCGTAAACGGGTATTATTATATTCTTTAAAATAAAATTCTCACTAAAAAACGATAACCACCGCGATTTTATTGCTTTATTTACTCTAACCATTAATTTAAATTCATTCAGCATACAAAATTTATTGTCCAACCAAGGAATACATTTACACTGCTTTAGAACCCTTCAACCTAAAACTTCCCGACACACCGATAACCCTTTGATTTCCCAAAAGATTGCCAACCCAAACATCACTTTACACGAGCCACCAAGCAAACTCAAAAGCGCGAAACACCTCGAGTTTCACGGCCTGATGCTTCTTCTGACCTGCGAACGATAAAAATGCAAACTTCCATCCATATATATCCCATATACACACACGGAAGTTTAAAAAGCTGTGTACCATCGTCGTTGGCAACACGAAAATCTGAAGCTCGTCATATAACGTACTTGTGTTTGCACAGCCGCCCTCACCAAGCATAAGGTTTCCTTCCTTTTCTGCCTGTACGCGATATTAAGCGAGACCCAAGAGCTCACGATGAATATTCATCGAGATGCGCGACCCCGATCGGCACGAGCAAGCGTAAGTTATGCGCGGGCGAGAGTGTACCAGCCGTGGTTTAATGCTTTTAACGATCGTGCGCAAAAGAGAGAGAGAGAGAGAGAGAGAGAGAGAGAAGGAAGAAAAAAAAATAAGAGAGAGAGAAGCGGACAAAGCGGCGGACGCGCGAGTAGTTTGTCGTAAAAGTGTGGCGAGGAATTTTTATACTTATATACGTGTATAGTATGTATATATAGAAGCGCAGCGTTTTGATCTTGCTGTCGTTGTTGTAAGGAGGTAAAGTAGGAGGAAGCGTATAGATGTATGTGCGAATTGTTGGGTATAATTTTTTCATCGTGGTAAATCATATCGCGCTATGTTGTGTGGATCGAGTTCATGGTGTTGCGGAATCAGCTCTGAAAGGTATTGTAAGTAATAAAGTGTCCGTGAGTATGTTTAATTACCTCACAGGTTGATTGCGGTTGCGGTTGTCGAGATTTTGACTATATCTCTGCTATGTTTCGTATCAGAAAGTACTTTGAACATTATATCTATTAGTTATAATTAAAGTGCTTTCATAATACATTTGCTTACATATTATTATTTTCATATAAGAATGTTGCTATAGCTTTGTCTTTAAAAACATTTAATACAATCGTTGTTATTTTTTTTTCAAAACATAGAAATGGTCGATGAAATTGCAAATACTACTCGACCTGGGTATACGCATTACAGATAATATCCGTATTCGCGACATAATGTATTAAAGAGCGAAACCACAAAATTTCATATCATTTCGTGCACATAGGCTCATTTTGTTGAAAATAAATTCCATTCAAGTTACCCATATTACCCTACGATATATACAACATACATCGTAGATTAAAAACTTTCATTCTCCGCCGTATATAAAAACTTTTTCACCCCTTCACTAATCTCTTCAAGCGCACGTAACCAACGGATCGATTCCACGTACACACACCTTATATATATATACACACACTCGTTCACCGAAATCATACTTAACCATATTAACCAGCCACCTTAGCAGTCCAATTTTCGAAAACATTATCAAAACCACACTCCTTCTCTTTCGATAACATGTCACACGTACATTTCACAACCACACACATATGCCAACCACTACCTTTTGAAAACGTCATCATGAAAAATTCACGTGGTCTAACTCCCAAATCAAGAGCTATACACTATATACCGCACCCTTTTATCCCCTTCTTGTACATGTATACACACATATATATATAGCCGATTAATGGAATTAACGCGCGATGGGGTTAACCTCGAAAACGAGCGGTCGCGTGCCGCTCGGAAATATCCTCCCTCTCTCTATATCCTGCGGTCGCACGTATACATACATATATACATATATATATATATATAACATTCGTGACGAGAGAACTTTTCGAGAGACCGCGTCATACATATATAGGTATACACGTAGGTATATATATGTACATACGTGCACGGACGTAAGCGAGAAAGTTTCGCCTTCTCCTCCCCCGCTCGTGAGGATGGATGAGAGCGAAGCACGCGATTCGCGGATGGGAATCGGCATAATGTACTCCGCGAAGGTATAGAAATGGCTCTCGCGTGGAATAAAATGGAAAGCGAACTTTGCGCGCGCTCGCTTGGTTTATGGGTTTTAGGGAGAGAGAAGATTGTGTCTATGTGTGTGGGTGGATGAGGTGTTACGGAAATACGCGTCTATACGTGTCGTTCGATCATGGTGGTTTAAAGAGAGATTTTTTATGGGAAAGAAAGAAAAGGTATATTATATATGTATTGTGTATATATATATAGGAGATGCGAGGAATGCAAGTGCGCGACGGAAGATTGATTGATGAGCTAGCGAGGAATTGCCGCTGCATGAATTATGCATGACCGTAGAGAGTTGATTTGTACATCGCTATATGGATAAACTGTTATTATAGGCGAAACGGTGTATCTTTATATATCGGTGGTATATATAGTAAACAGTGTTTTAATTGGATTCGTGTGGGGTAAAGCAAATATATGATTGATTTCGGTTCTTTATTTATTCAATTTCAAATATGTTTGTTATAGATATGATAAGTAATTATTCTTGTTACACAGCTTGGTAACTACTTCTATTAAAATATATATACACTTAGATTTTTATCGTCCTGAGAAATTGTAAATAATTGAATTACAATAAAATATTATGTATATATACTACAACGTAATGTGATTAACTCTAAACCATATATATATAAACATAACAGTCAATTAGCGTAGTTTGATACAACATTTTTCATTCACTTATTAACATTCAACAAATTATTCTAATCTCTGAAATTACAGTGTACACTATAAAACTACGTTATACATCATAATACACTGAACTAATTATTTATCAAAATGACTTAATCCTCTCTATCTCTAATTAAAATCTATAAAATCCTCATCCTACACTATTCCCCACACCGAACCTATGCATGCATAATCCACATCGCAAATAAAACCATCTCTCTCTCTTCTAAATAAAAAAAGACAACAAACTGTACGCACGATCCAACATTCCCTCACGAGTACATTCGCACATATACATCCATATCCATATATATAATTATAATTATAATTATTATCCGTCACGAAAAGGAGACACTAGAAAAATCCTTTAGTTCATAGCTCCCTCTCTCTCTCTCTCTCTCTCTCTCTTTCTCTCAGAAGGGCACGCCAAAAAACGCGGGAGGCAATCCTGGAAATCGTGGGTGCAGCAGCAGCAACAGCAGCAGCAGCAACAGTACGACGCTTACATATATATACAACACACGTGTATAAGAAAAAGCGCCTGAGCAAGCGAGCGTCTATATATATATATATATATATATATATTGTGTGTGTATATATATATACACACACACACATGTAATGGCCTTTTGAAATGACATGCAAATGCAGTGTGCATGTATGTATACGTTAGCTCTCGTCGTGTATAAAGCATGCCTGTATATATGTGTATGTGTGAGTAAGAAACGAGTTTGCCGAGTCGAGCGCGGTCGAAGGCGTCGCCCCGTGAAATTCCGGCTCGCTCGGTTGGTCGAGAGAGAGCCACGGAGGCGGCGCGTCTGTCAGATGGAAGATTTATATCCCTGCGGGGCTCCCCTTCTCTCTCTCTCTCTCTCTCTCTCTCTCTCTTTCTCTCGCGTTCAGTTGTATATGCACATGTATATATATATAGATATGCGTGTATATGTGTCTATGTATATAGATGTGAGAGAGGAATGGCATTGTACGATTGATAACGCGTGTAATGACACCACGGCACTTCGAGACAATTTTTCCGTTTCGTTGCTCGTTTCTTTACGTTCTACGCCTATGTATATGTATATAGATATAGATATAAATATATATGGGTATTTTATTAATGGTGGTTAGGTCCTATTTGTTCGGTCAATGAAATCTGAAGGAGGGGGGTCGAATGGGGGGTAATGCGTTGTTAATTGACGCGAGAAGGTTGTCGTCTTTTTTTTTTCTTTTTTTTCTTGTTTTTCTTGTTCTTGCGCAGAGGGAAGAATGGGTGATTACGGTGCGTGTGTGAGTGTGTGTATGGTGGAAGTTTGCAAAAATAGGGAAATTAATAGGCAGCGCAAGTGGATAATGAAAGAGGAGGGTCTGAGAGGTATACGGATGAATTGTTGTGAGATGTTTTTTATTTTGGGATCGTGTAATTGTTGATAGAGAGAGAGAAAGAGAGAGAGAGAGAAAATGGGAACGAAGAGTATGAATTAGATATATAATTTAATTTATTTATAGATGGAACGTTCGTTTGTGATGCAATAACATCTGTATATTTTTATATTAGAACGAATTATAATGTGGTACAACAATTAATTATGTTTCATTGTATCGTATGTGGTACCACTTTATAAATTAAAAAATTGCAAACATGTTTTACATAAAAATATATATGGAAAAGAACAGCAGTTCTTTAATAACTCTTTACCAAGAAACGTAATATATATTACTGAAATATTTCAAACATCGCCGCTAAAAAATATGACAACTTGCATATTTCTACTTGTAACCTCGATTTCCGCCGCCGCGCAGTTCTTGCGTTTTCCACTCGTATATGCATATTAATAAAATGGACTTTTATATATATATATATACCGTACCGCGCGGCGTTCGGTCTTTTATCAGCTTCGAATCTCACAGAGCCTTGAGGCGACGGCAGCCGGCAGCGGCGCTTTATTTCAAAATCGATAATTTACTGTTTTTGTCAACATTAATCATACGGCATCTCTTTTATCGATTTTTCTGAAATATTTTCCGCGCGTATATTATACAATATCGCGGTTGGAAATCGGGACGATGCGGCGTCGGATAAAAGAAGAAAAGTACCGACGCGCGGCGGTACTGCGGCCTTGGCTATGTAAGAAAAATGATAAGTGTTTCCTAGAGGTGGGAAGAAAAAAAAATGTTTAAACATATTGCAAAAGTTCGATAAATTTTCTGTAATTTGGATTAGGTATGCGTAGTGAAGAAACTTGTGAGCATGTGAGATAAAAGGAGCATCGAAGAAATTTGTTTATGCTTTATAGATCCTCTAAATTCGAATAAATGAAATTTACTTCAAATAAGTGAATATTTATTTATGTAAATTTAGGGAGGGTACATAATATAACACAGAAAAAATATAAATAATTGCGTGAACTTTATGGGTTTGAAGTAAAACTTTGTTGTATAACATGTACATACAAACAGAACAGAATTGCCGTGAAAACTATACTTACATGATTGTTTACTATTGTAACTCACTTTATTTGTAGATTAAAATATTCCGAGACTCATCTTATTAAATTTTTTTCAGATTTCATTCCCTTATCACCGAAAAATGTCTCCACAACACTTACAAATATTGCACTTCTCTCCCAAACCTCACCTTCCACCCCATGCATTCTAAAATATTCATAAAACAAACGCATCAGAGCCGCACTTCCAGCCCCGTACAAGCATAATGCGACGGTGGCGTGCTTTGCTTTCTCTCTCTCTCTCTCTCTCTCTGTCTCTCTCGCGCTCACGCGTACAAGAAGAGGGCCTATCAAAATCCTCCCGCGGCCATTCATCAATGCCATCTATACGTGTAATTTCACTGAGGCGCTCCGCATGTGCGTATATATTGTACAAAAACGAAAAAGAGTATTATACAAGGAGACCGATGTATCTCCTCCTTCTCGTATAATAATTATTCATTCAAGAGGGTGGCGCATGAACCACGCATGCGTATATATATCGGAAAGCCATTACGAGGTTTTGTGTCTTTCATTTGAATTATGTATTCCGAGAAAATGCCAGTTCAACGGATGACATGTGTACATTAACGAGAGAAAGCGTCGCATCGTTTTCGAGAATCAACGTGGACGTAAGGGTGTAGGTGTATGTGTATACGAGTTGAGGAGCGCCCCGATAAATTGCTACATGAGGTATAATGGGAAGGGAGGTTGAGGATGATGGGCGCGGGGATGATTGAGCTGTAATACTGCGGATGGCGCGATATTGTCGGAAGGATTGGGAACTTGAAGTGGCGAGGAGTTTGGGTTGATATGTTGGGAATTGAAGTGCTACAGGTGCGTAAATTAATAGTACACCAAGGATATTTAGCATCATACTATTTAAATTCAAATATAAGTGAAAACTTTACTTATTTTAAAAGTGATCGCTTTTTTCACTTATTCTACAAGTAAAGAATTTTATTAAAAATAAGTAAAACTTCCAATTTTTTTTTGTAAGTGAAAGAGATTAAAGAGTTTCTCAATATTATGAACACGTATGAATATTTTACATATTTCATCAGTGATTATAATAAAAATAAACTAATAAATGATTGATCTTGCTTGTACATTATAGATTCTACGCAATTGTTAGTTTGCTGAGATATATTTTCCTTCTCATAGTCGACGAATTATTATACAAAAAATATATCGAATATCGTTAAAGCATTCTAATTAATATTTAAAATATATTTTGTTTTAACGGGGTAATACGCTATTGAAAAACTTTTTTGATGCATCTATCAACATTAATCTTTTTAAAAATTAATCTATAATGAATCAAGCGATAATTGAAAGTAATAAATAATGTATTGAAATAAGTATTTATTAAATCCATATATTATAAAATACAAATAATAAATTTTCCTTATTCGGAATAAACGATTTGTTACTTTCCAAAAAAGTGAATATTAACATGTGATAAGTGAATTTTCACTTACTCAAAGTAGATGTCGGAGGATAGTTCAAGTATCTATTTTTTTTTTACAAAACGCGTATCCATCGTCATAGATTATTCAACTTACCTTTGGTTGTATCATATTTCATTTCATGTTAAGTTTTCTACTAATAATTTGTTGCTTAAGTTTTTTTCGATTTTTCAAAGTGAAAGTTCAATATTGTTTAAATCTTTTCGCTGTATTAAATTTACGTCTTGTTTAGAAAATACAGTCAACTTAATCTTATTAAAACAAAAAAGGAACGTTCAAATTATATTCACCGGTATACCTTCGAAATTAAAATGTTCTCCAATAGACACTTTCCAAATAAACATAACTATCATTCCCCATTAATTTGCTTCATAATTACCATACGCTCTACCTTGTTTTGCTCATTCCAACCGCAACATAACAACCCTATATCCTTTCATATTCAACTTTCGACTATACTTTCTTATATATCTCCTATTCACTACAAAAGTACACTCATTCAATGCAATCGCTCAATTTAACGAAAATCGTTCGGACATCGTTATATTCACCACGACAAAGAAACGTATATACAAACCGCATGGCAATAATCCAACCCGATTACCACACCACGATAGCCTATAAAACTTGCGAATATTAGGTAACCCTACGCGTATAACCATGTCCGTTACGTCCTCACAATGTATAGGAAATCCGGCACTTCCTGGAGAAGAAACAACTCAGCTTATCCTCCCTCTTCGAGTATATAATCCATATAATCACCTTAATGCTCACGTAATTAAATTTTAGAACCATCGCGCGTTCGCAGTGCAGTCACACACGAATCTCTGCTGTTAAAATGGATACGGACGCATAGGCTATTATACATATATATCTATATATCTCCTAGATATTATATATGTCGGTAACAAAAAGCACAACGCGCGTGTGCGTTTATCGCACATATTTATAACGAGCGTGCGACGAGCCAAAAAAAAAAAGGAAAACGTAAGGGAGAGAGAAAGAGAGTATATAGCCTCTCGGTCGAACGGTCGGTCGGTCGGTTTGTCGGTCGGCGAACAAATTATACGAATTTCTTTTCGGCAAACTTAGCATCGTGTAATTTAGCGCGAGAGCCGCTTAGACTCGGAAATAATTGCTCTCTTGTATATAGATATATATACACATATACATATATATACGCAGGCTCGCGTTCTTTTTTCCCCCCTACGCTTTCTCAGGCTGACACTCGCGAATTAACGGATTGGCCGGTAGCAATTAAATTGCCGAAAGTCTTGTTGTATACGCTCGCTCAACCCTCTTCCGTCTTGGTTCCCATGAGACTTATACGTATATATATATATATATATATATATATATATAGATGGTGTAAGGTTAAAAAAAAGAAGCTGTGCTGTGTGCGTCGAGCGAAAAAAAATGACGGGGTGAGAGATAGCAGCAACCCTCTCGCTCCCAGGGTCGTGGGATCATCCGAAGAAGAAGAAGACGACGACGAAGAAGTAGTAGTGGAAGAGGACGAAGACGAAGAAGAAGAAGAAGAGAGAAAGAGAGAACGATATTTACGAGAGAAGGGTTGCCTTGCTAGAGGAGACGTAATTGTACCGGCGAGATACTCTGATTTATTGGGTTATTACCGATCCCGCGCAAGCAAGAAGAGAGAGAGAGAGAGAGAGAGAGAGAGAGAGACGCCGCGTGTTCTATGGCCACTCGCTTTCTTTCTCTTCTTTTCTCTCTGTCTTACTATATACAGCTCGCTCGCTTTTTCTTCCGAGTCGTGTATAGATCTATCTGCACGAGAGCTGCTGTCCGATTCGATTCTCGCGGCCACGATAGTCGTGTGTATATATGACGCGAAATTACCTTCGCGGTTGTTTCGATTGTCGATACACGAGAGTATATATAACGCGAAGACGGAGAGAGAATTTTACAGACTCGTGTGGCTTTGCGGTCGAGGCTTGGCGAGTTTTGTAGTATTTCTTTTTTTTTTTAAGAGAAGGAAGGTGGACGCGTGGCAGGGGCTTGAATTTTGTTGTAAATTGAAATTGTAGGGAGGTGGTGGTGGTGTATGGTTGGATTCTGGTGAAACTTCAACTATATATAGTATATCGAATTGTTTTTTAAACTGTCCAGATTGTTAGAAATGAGGTTGAAGTTATTGCTGAACATTAGATGTATAAATAGATTATAGATTTATTATTATATTTAAATAAGTATTATTTATAGAGAGTAGAATTAGAATATACAGAAAAATATGACATTTTCTTTTTAAATAATTGAATGGTGTATTATTTAATTTTCGTTTTAATTTTAATACCATAAAGATTTTGTAAGTTCTCGGAAAGAGAAACCGCACCGATACAATTCTGCAAATGCAAGTAGTATTTAAATGTAATTGGACGAAAGTCAATTCGATCGGAAATGCTTCAAATAAGGTAAAATACACTCAAATAACGTTTACACGGCGAAAATTGACAGTTTAATCATCGCGTCACAATGCGAGAGCCTCTAATTGAAAAAACGCACGGCAATTTATCTCATTACCTTGTAACGCCCAAAACGAACAACTATAACACTATATGTATACACTTCGAAAATGGGTCAACCGCGAATGGAAGCATCATCATCATATCTTCCTCTTCCCGAGGGTTAAACGAGGACGAGTTCACATTAACGTAAATTACCGTGATTGGACAAACGAGGAGCACGAGGTTGCTTGGCGCCGTGCTCGCAATGAAAGTGTCATCTCTATATTTGTGTATATAGATATAGAAGAGAAAATTTCGCGAGAGATGAATAGCCGACCACCACTTGTCTACTATATACTCATACCGCGTGCAAGTGGATCACGCAATTGAGCCGAAATGAGTGTGTATATATATATATATATATATATATATATGTGTGGCGGCCTTGGGAAGAACAGAATTGAATTGTGTTCATTATCTCCCGCGGCGCGCGCGTTCGATGGCTGCCATTATCCCCCCGGTGTAAGTAAGCCGAATAACACGGTATACGAGAAAGAGAGAGAGAGAGTGAGAGTGGATGAGTGTAGGTATAAGTGTGTATAGGGGAGATGGACGATTTTCTAGATATGATGTGTATTGCCTATTGAGAGATGGAGATTTAGTGGTTTGAATTAGTTGTCGTTGATTACTTGAACGAAGGATCATGCTTTTCGAGTCTCAAATGTTTGATAGCTCAGCTTTTCATTTATATTGAGATATATGTTATATTTATTAGATTACATATGAAGATGTTTACTTTTTTGTGTATATATTTTCGGGATTTCAAAGTCTTTTTGAGAACATGTTGGATCAATGAAATTTTGGTATCAGTGACAATGTGCAAGAAGACTTTTGATATGCATACTTAAATGTGATTTCTCTATATGTGAATAGTAAAATAATTCTAATTACTGGCAAATACATTAAGATTTTTAAGATTTTGTTTGTTATTTTTTAATGATAATTTCTAGACTACATATCTTTTTAATTTGAAATATTTACAATAAAAAAGCATTGGATGATTTGATATGTAACGATTTTGAAAAATTACATTGGATCATATTCGAAACTCACATTTGCCTTTAAATTATTTATTATCAAACAAATAACTGTAGGAAAGCCTCGCCTTTGGATCACCGATTTGGTTCAAATTTTGGGATACGGTTTTAGATGTAGGAATATCCACCTTAATATTATAGATCCTAATGCTCAAAAATATGAAGTTATGGATATTCTTAGCTTTATTTTAAGAAAAATCTTAGAAAACACATCTTCTTTCATCATAGCCATTTTATCTTGGAAAGTTTTACATACCAGTTCAAAAAGAAAAAAACTGTAGAAAATAAGCTTTCATTCACTTCTTTCGAAATTAAAAAATATTGAATCCTACTAAAGTTATTAAATTCAAACTATTGCAATGAAAACGCTTTGTTAAGCTTCTAAAATTTGGATGTTTAATTTCATACATATTTTGATACATTTTCGCTGTAACTTTGGGTGAAATCAATATTTTCTTATTTTGAATACAGTTATTCATGAAAGCTCGGTTTCTCTGGCTTTACTTTCTTTCTGTTTAGATATGATATTTGTAACTTTTTCAAAATTGAATGAATATCGTTTCAAGAAGAAGCTTTCCCAAGATTATTCTTAAAATAAAGTTCAAAATGTCCAGAACTTGAGCTTTTGAGAGCCTTAGAGCTTAAAATTGCCGTATTACTCATGTTTCTATATCTAAAAACATATCTTAAAATTTGAGCCCAATTCGTAAGTGTATACAAAAATTAATATTTTTATTGAAACTAAATAATCGCATTCGATTCATTCAAATTTATCAAAAAGTATACATTAGATGTTAGAGTAAACACGTGCACTTGAACAACAGTAACGTGAAGTTGCATAGTGATCTTCTCTAAGTTACCAAAGAATACATGAGTATCATTATTCGAAGAAGTACTTATTTTTTTCTATCATCTTTATGGCTATTTATTTTTAAGTTTTATTTTGACTAATAGAACAAAACAAAAATACTTCAAAGTTAATTAATATAACACCGGTTTAGTTTCCACTAGAATGTTCACCAGATATTAACAATGAAAACGATTTCTCCCTAACCAACCACTCTCTTCAGTCTCGGACCAAGACAAAATTTATCCTTTTCTCTGCCTCTTCCCCAATTCAAACCCGCCAACGTACATACAACAACCACCACCTCATCCTCACGTCCACCCGCTGTCGGCGATTTCGGGGGTAACCGCACCATCATCCACCTTCGACAGCCTCCTCCACCTCGCCGCCTCGATAAATCTCTCTCTCTCTCTTTCGTTCTCTCTCGGGTCTTTATACTTTCTTAAAAAAAAGGCACGTAGGGAGTGAGAGGGCGACCGAAAAAAGAGCGCACATAGGTAATATAGATTTACGAGGCTATTCGTCTTTCGCGCAGGTACGCGTGTAGGTGATACTAAGTGCGCACGTTCTCGCACACACACCACACGCGCGTTCCACGGGTAGAGGAGAAACTTACAGTTTGTTGTTATGTATATCCTGCGGCGTAATTGTTTCCGAGGAACTGACATGGCGGCCGAGCGTATAGTCCTTGCTCTCTCTCTCACTCTCTCTCTCTCTCTCTCTCTCTCTCTTGCACTCGCCTGGGAACCCACGAGGTGTTGCACACGCTGTTGCCTTCACGTTTATATATATATATATATATGTACATACGTACTTACATGTATATATATACATATATACATATATATGTATATGCCGCATTCTTTGATAATTTTTTTGCCGAGCGATGACTCGCGCACGCGCGCGCGTATTTGTATGCGTGTGGATTTTTCGCGCGAGTGCAGAGAAAAAGAGAGAGAGAGAGTCGGCTCTTTGTAATTTGCCGGAGCACGCGCAGGTGAGAAGCACCGCGGAGATGTTTGCGAGTAGGGTTATTAAGTTTGTGATATAAAAGGTGTTGGGATGATGGTGTCGGAAAAATGGGTATATACGGTGTAAGGTGTAATGAATGTTTTGGTGCGTGACGTAGGTGTAATTCGAGAAAACGGGTTTCGTGAATGGAGAGTGTATTAATTTCATCTTGAAAATTTTAGGAATTTTAAGGATGTAGTTTTCGGATTATCGTTTATTTTGCTTCATTTATACTTATATATTTTTACTTATTTACTTACGTCAGAAATGAACAACATGAGTGCATTATCAATATTTTGTTTCTGTTGAACAATATCATTGTTATTTTTTGTATTTGCAGTTTTGTGCTTGCGCTTACACCTTTCTTAATACATAAATTATGTATTTTTTCTTGCGACATTTTACATGTCTTTATAGAAAAAAGTAAAAAGTCTTATATTTTTTTTTAAGAATTACTCGTTTTATCGGCAAAATCTAGTCGTATAATAATAAAAATATGACGTATCGATAATGTACGATAGCCACGCCCATATCAACACATATTGCATCACGTTTACGGTTGATTGCTTTCAGTATCCATGAATTCGCGATCTACGTCGTATGAAACCGGTATAATGCATTTACAACTGAAACTTGGTTCTAAAGAGATGCAATCGTATATTCCAATAGAGAAAAAATGTGATAGAAACTTGTTTCTCAGCAGTCAATAAATTTTCTTTGCTACTTCAGAGCCATAATGTTTGATTATTTTCCACGCATATTAACCAAATCTTATCAAAATAAGTTAATAAAAATAATATCTGTAAGTCATTGGTACTCATAGATCTATCTGTATGTTATACGACTGTAATTGTATATTTATTTGAGTAAATATCTTATTATCAATTAAACATGTCAACTGATCAAGTAGTAATCGACATTTCTTCAACTAGAGTGATTTCAAGTAATATCGGGTTAAATAAGCATCAATTTTCCATCCTTTTATCAATTTAACTTTGGCCTAGAGTTTTTCTATATCACAATGTAAATGATATCCTTACATTCTATTTAATAAAGAGTAAGTTTAAAGTTAAATTTTCATTTTG
>JAYJLV010000056.1:10349245-10380335 GCA_036873485.1 Torymus texanus
GACGTACATACATCACACTTCCTCCCCTTTTCTAAATGTGCGATCTCGCTTGATTCGCGATTCGTTCTGACCGGCGCAACGGTTTAACGATTTGGTCAATATGACGTTTCGTTGTTGCTCCGGACTCAGTTTTTATTAAACGTAGACGGGGATAATTGCTTAACAATCTCGCCTTCGATGCGTTTTCCGCCCGTGACTCCATAATTGTCAGTCATGACTAAGTCTCCAGCTTCGTGACTTATGTTGTGCGAATGCGGTGTGGAGACAATCTTCGAGCCTTGTTTTTCCGATACTCTATCGCCCAAATTCGGACATAGCAAATCAAACCGTGTTTTAAGCTCTCGCTTGTATAATAAGTTTGCCATTTATTTTCCCGTCATGCAATGTGGCGTAATCCGATAATCAAATAAGAATTGATTGATAGCTGTATCTATCTTTATTCCCCCTTGAACAATTATAGAAGTTTTGTCATTAATCGTACCGACAAAATTTCCGCGGTTCCGTTCGTTGCCGAGTGGTACGGCGGTGAAAAAATGTGCTTCACACCGTGATGTCTCAAAAAATCAGCAAATACCTTACTTGAAAATTGTCTGCCATTGTCTATAACAAGCTGATCTGGTAGTCCGTGTCTCGCAAAAAGCGTTTGTACAATTTCTACAAGTTTGTTCGCTTTCGTATTCTAACGAAAATTTACAACTGCTGGCCATTTCGAGTAAGCGTCTACTATGACGAGATACATGTCTCCTTGAAAGGAACCTAAAAAATCACTATGTATTCTTTGCCATGCCCTCTCTGGCCAAGGCCAAGGTGTAAGCGGTGCGTGCGCGGTGGATTTTTTTCGGTTTTGTGCACAAATCTTACATGATTTTCCAACGTTTTCAATGTCGGTATCGATACCTAGCCACCACACGTATTATCTCGCTAATGCCTTAATCTTTACTATGCCTAATGTCCTTGTAGACAGTTCGGTATTACAATTTGTAATCCCTAAAACAGGCAGTCCTGTTCAACAAATAATTCGTTTCGTTTTACAAAGTATTTTCTCTCTTCGTCTGCGAGAGTTTTGCCATCGCTAGGCCATCCGATAATACAATATCTAATTACCTTAGACAAAATTTCGTCCCGTTTCGCTTCTCTAATTATAGTATCGCAATTTAGTCCCGTTGCGGTTTCTGAAATAAAATTCATTTGTATATTATCGTCACCGAAAACATCTGTGTCGTCCTCTATCGATAATCGTGACGAAGCATCGCAGTTCCCGTTTTCGCTAGTTTTTATCCATTCAATGTCGTATTGAAATCCAGATAAAAAATAAGCCCATCGCGGTAGCTTACCTAGCGCCGTCAGTGGTATGCCTCGTTTCGGACCGAAAATTGTTTCAAGCGGCTTTTGATCGGTACGTAAAATTACTGTTCGACCGTATACGGAATCATAAAATTTAACAATGCCAAATACTATTATTGACGCTTCTTTATCGTTAATTTCTCTGCCTAATGCCTTCTTTGGAATTCGTTTCGACGCGAATGTTTAATTAATAATTCAAGGAGCGAGAGTAGCTGTTTGGCGTTCTCTGGTCGAGGCGCTTTGTACATAGCTTTAGCCTTTATCCTCGCCTTGTGCAAACCGTATTTGTCAATTACCTAACCTAAGACTTCAATTTTCTCTTTCATAAAATCACATTTATTTTTGTTTAATCGTAAACCGCGTTCCATTAATCATTTACAAACTTCACGTAAGTTTTCTATATGTTCCTCGGGTGCCTCGCCCGTAACGAAAATATTGTCCATGTAATAAGGAATGCCTTGTAAGGATTCGTTCATAATCTGTTGGAACTCTCCTAGGGCCACCGACGTGCCCTCTGTCAATTTTGTGTACCGACGTAAACCTACTTGTGTTGTGATAGTCAAGAATTTGCTCGACTCTTTTTCCACTTACGCTTGCATGTAGGCATGTGGTAAATCAAGTTGTGTGAACAACTGACCGTTTTTCAAAACCTGAAAAATGTCATATATTTGTGAGAATATTCTTTTTTGTATAATCAAGTATGGATTTAACGTGACTTTAAAATCGATGCATATTCTGACTTCGCCGTTGCTTTTTGGTACTGGCAGGATGGGTGTTGCCCATTCGCTAGCCTCTACTCTTTCTAAATGTCCTAATTTTTCTAAACGTTCGATTTCTTTTTCGACTTTCGGTTTCAATACGTATGGCACATGTCTCGCTATCTACATCTATTTTGTTTATATCATGTTCAATCTTTGCAATAGGGTCTAATTTATTAGTTAAATTTAGTGGCCATAAATCTAAAGCTTTAAGATTTTCCAATTGGACCAGTGGCTTCATGGTGTTATCTTCGTAACCGAGTAAACATATCCTTATATTAGAGATTTTTAAATTTTTTAAATTCTTTTGTACGAAACTTTCTGACATTACTGTAAAGTATGATCCTGTATCAACTTCCATATTAATCCACTTGTCACAACATCGAATTCGCTTCTAACCCTATCATGTTAAACAAATACCTGTTATCAATCGAATTGATAGCGTGAAAATTAACGTAGTGGCTGTCTTCCGCTGTGTTGCCTGCTGCCACGTTCTCGAGATCGGGCCTCGTCTCGCCGTCCTTGCCTTGCAGGAATTTTTTACCCATCTTCTTCTTTTTAATGCTGGTGCGTTGAAGGTGTCCCTTGATGTTGCAAAATCTGCAAGCTTCTTCTCGATATTTGCATGATTTGCTCTTTTACAGACCATTTTGATGGGAGGGATTTAAAGATGTCACCCCCCCCCCCTTAAAATGCAATTCCAACATACAGCCATAAAAGCATTTTCAAAAACTGTCATTTTTGCGCCAGACTATTAGCTTCATGACGAACATCAGATTTTTAATTTATTTTCGCTTATAACGATTAAGGCCTGGTAAATACTGCCGTAGTGCTTTACTAAATCTTTAGTTGCATCACTATAACGTGACAAACGGGTAGTTGATAAACTTTTTACATGAGCTTTTTGTTCTTTCAAAATTTCCCTTCGATGCGTAGAGCACGTAAAAAAATTCAAGAGTCGTTGAAGTAGAAAATAAATTTTAGCGTGTATGCATTCCTGAGTACAACACTCTCCTACTAAATTCAACGAATGCCCGATACACGGAAAGTAAAATGCTAATTTATTTTCTTCTCTAATACGAGCTTGCAAGCCTTTATATTTTCCCGACATGTTAACAGCATTATCGTATGATTGAGCTCTACAATCATTGATGGACAGATCATGCTTCTTAAATAAGTCTAACAATTCTTCTTTTGGAGACTTGCCTGTGTGACTATGATTAGGAAGCAAACAAAAAAATCTTTCATGTATGTTATCATTCAAATAATAGCGAAATATGACAGATAATTGATCTGCATGCGAGACGTCAGGTGTCGAATCCATCATAAGCCCCCAATATTTAGCTTTTTCATTTCGCTTTTTATATGCTCCAATAAAACATCTCCCATTACAGTAATAAACTCTTCGCAGATTGTTTTCGACAAATAAGAAGTATTTCCCTGGCCTTTATTGCCGTAATTATCTATATTCTGTCAAAGAAAAGGGTCGAATTCAGGAATTAATTCTAAAGCACCTAAATAATTTCCATTATTGGACGAAAGAAAGACTTCATTTGAACCACGAAAAGCCAGACCTCTATCAGCAAGATAAGGAATAACCACTACCCCTCTCCGTAATATTTCGATCCAATATTTCATTTCGCGCTGCAAAGAATTTACAATACTTTTATCAACATGCTCTTTTGTGTTCAGAAATTGAATAAATTCGATTTGGCCTTTTCTATGTTCATTGCTACTTATGACTTTCAAGAGCTTCAGAAGTTTTTCTCCAATTTGAAAACCACCATTTCACAAATACATTATTATGATTGGATTCATTCGTAAAAAATTTACATATATATAGCAGAATATATTTCCGGTAGTTTCAGAATACATAATCCATTTTCGGTCAACTGTTTCTGTGTTACTCAGTTTTTAAATAAAATGTTTGTTTAAAAATATCTATTTTGATTGTTGTACTCTCGTTTTGACATTTCAAAATTGGAATCGCGATTTTGAAAAAATTTATATCCTTTTCGGTATATTTTACACGTTTGTAATCAGTAAAATTTAATGGCCACAAAGTAGAATATTTTTGTACGACATCTAGAAAGAAGAATATTAAATAGTTTTACTTTATCTTTCGGCTTTCATCTAAAACAAAGTGCAATCTTGTTTACTTATTAAAAATAAAAATTAGAAAATATTTTCGTACACGAGCTATTTAAAAAAAAATGTTTTTTTTAATTAATGGTAAATAAAAATTTTTGTCGTAATTTTTTACTAAAAGATATATTTTTGTAATACAAGCGGGATTTTCGTCTTTCAAAAATCTAAAGAAAAAACCTACCGAACTATTTCTGAACCGGCGGGCGCAAAAAAGACGTAAACTTGCAAACGGAGTGTAAAAATTACCATAAAAACAAGAATCTTTATAGTTAACTGAATTATACATAAAAATATTTAATTTTATTAAATAAGTATGCTTCTAAAACGTTAAAAATTCTCATGAAATTTTACATACCCAAATTTAAACTTTCATCTATTTTCTCTAATACCAGATCCTTCTTTTCGTCATTTAATTTAAATACTACAAACTCATTTTCTTCATTTCCATCAGTACTGTCCAAATCAATATTCTTAATAACGTCATTATGCGTGTTATTTGTCGAGTTATTAGTTTCGCTGATATTTTCAATATTAGCTAGTTTACTGCTACTTTCAATTATACTTCGATCTACCTCGCCTTCCAATGTTTCGTTTACATCTTCTTTCTGCGATGTAGGCCGTTTTTAAAAATATTTCGTTACTTTGAGCAGTGTGGTTAGAAATACTTCTTTTTGTTTTTCTTTTTTTTTTCTTTTTTGAGCTCCACTGTCAAATATTTTCATTGCCACTTGGTTACTCTTACCACTAAATTATTTAACTGCTTTAGAAACAACAAATGTTGAACGATCACTAGCAGATACGCTAAAGAGGTTTTTCGTATGTTAACTAAGCTATAACTATAGGCACAACTGTATATTCGCTGCTTTCACGTGTCAACCGCAAACAAATCGTGAGCTTTTGTTTTACCACGAAACTGACACGATAATGCGAAGCACTTATATACCTATATTAGGCGCACCCGCATATGCGCCTCTACCTAGAATCTATCGTGCACATCGACAAAAAATACGTATACACTCTATTCAGTACGATAATATTGAGTATTGTAATATATATTGTAATGAAATGTTTTGAAAGAATTAGCCAAGTTACAAACTATATCGTTGTCATATTAAACTCTGAACGCCAAACCAATATAGTCATGGGCTCACGAGTTAATGCTAAAAAAATAGACAAGCTATCAAGCATTAAGATTCAGATAATTTGCCATAATGATTCAATAAATCTGATTTATTAAATAATTGTTACTCGTGTTTTGTTTATAAACTAAAATTATTCCTTATAACTTTTAACAACTTTTTAAATTATACATTAAATATAAAAATAATGTTTTGTTCGGATTTGTGCAGAAGAACACCGCAAATAAAATATCAAAACTCCATAACGTTTTCAAAAATATTTATGCCATTTGACAGCTACGTTCTAGATCTTTATTAATTACAAGAAACAGGGCTTCATGATTCCACCAAATGAAATCTCTTAGGTCATTTAAAATTTTAATTAAATGTCTTGACATGCGTTTCGTTTAATATACAAATATTTTGAAAACGTTTATTTTCTATAACAATATTGTGGCCATCAATCACAAATATATAATTGTTAAATCTTTTACCAGAGAAACTATAAGTATATCGTCTTTCTTTTTCGTATTAAGAAGAATTGTACTTCTTTTATCGAAACACGATTCAACAATTTTTACCTTCAAATAGAGATCAATCACTATTTTTAATTTAGAGTCTATATTAAGAAATTCTTCAACTTATCCACATTTAAAATGGTTCAAGAACTAGAAAGAAAAAAATTTTGAGTCACACTTCTATATAATTTTTTTTTCTCCTTATATATACGTTATATTATAATAGGTGCGGGAAAGTTATATACATATCTTTTTGTCTTAGAAATTTAATAAGGGACGAAAAACTATCAGTGATAATAGCGAGATCTCTCTCCTGTTTACTGTCCCTAGTGCCAAGGAATTCGATTCCGATGATTTGCACCAGATTCTTCTCCAGGAATGAATAACGGACGGACTAATGTTGGTTACGCCGGTCTCTTACTGCATCGATCACCAGACCTAGAGGGATCATAATGTACGGTTTCCGTAGTCCGTCTTACTTTCAATAGAGAGATTCCTTTTGGACTTCTAACCCTTGACGTCGGTAATTTCAAACCAGGTGTCAAAGCATAGCATCATGTCTATATGAGCACTGAGTAAGATCTGAATGACATAATTGTTGATTTCCTACACCATGCACTTTGCACGCCGATGACCTTGATGAATCGGTGTGTGCACTGGCCAATCTCTTTGGCTAGGTATGGGTTCGTGATGTTCCGAGAATTGCTCGACCAATTCCTTGTAGACATAAAATCGTTAATGTTGCCTTATGGGTTCCGTGATTCGGTGTGGAAATGCTTCCTGCAAGGTCTAGTTCATGAAGGATGAAGGTTTCTTCGATTGTCCACCGATAATACGTTGGTCATACCATGCTTTGTGGGTGCGTCGATGGCATTGTCCTCTGTCGATACTGTTCTCAAAGCTTCTCTCGCACCCAGAAATCTCGCAGAGTGCATGCACGAGCGCCTCATTTTATTGAACGATTAAAGCTTTTATCTTCTGTTATACCTTTTTTCGTATTGAAAGTTGGTTAATGCCAGTGGGAGTATTTGTTAGACATCTCATTTTTGTCCATTTTTCCAATGTGTTTTTATATTATTTAAATATAACGTCGACCTTTGTGAATCCATATAGGACTAATTCGTGACGAGAAGGTGGAATTCAAACTGGAGACCTTCCAGTATCGAGACCAACACTTCACTACTGAATCATCACCGCTCTTTTTTCCTATTTTCCCCCTGTTAAATATTCATTTAAAGAACGAATGTATGGTTAAGCAGTACCACAAAATTATTTTCGAATGTTGGAAGGTTTCTTTTAGAATATTTTAAAAATTATTACAGGAGCTTGTCTGCAAATTAATTTTTTGTAAACATTTCAATGTCAATAAACATCCCAATCCCTCATATACAATAAAAATAATACTTACAAATTCCAGTGTATAACTTATTATGCTAAGAGTCCGGTATGAATGTAGTTTTTCCGTACACAAGAGAAATTTGTAGTATAAAGATATAAAAAAAATTATTTTAGATGTCATTATTGAATCAAAGAATTTTAAATAATATAATTATTCGTTATTTCCAATAAATTATTGTAATTTTCTCAGTAAAATGGAACCATGTTATTTCTTCGGTAGAATTCGATGAATTCATATGTACTGATAAGTAGATTTTTTGATAATTGCTTCAATAACATATAAATATCATTTTTTATAGAATAAATTAATAAAATGTATACCTTTCGTCTGTATGATGCATGTTTCTCATTTAAGACAAAACATTTTATTCATATATCTCTATCTTCAGAATATGATTCCTTTCTATAATAAAAAATATATAAATCAGAAAAACTTATACCAAATGTTCTTATTTAATTTTTATAAAGAATTTTTTATTCAGAACTGGATTTATTTAATAATTGGAAATTAACGAAAAAAAAAGAAAATTACCCAATCGCCGCAAGATCCAAAAGAATGAATTCAGAAGAATACACTGACTGTATGCATCTTCAAAGAAAAAATTGTTGATAAGTTTTTTTTGCTTGGTTTGAATAATTAATGAAGAAAGTGAATTGATTTCTAAAAGTCTTTAATTTTGTTCTTCAAAAATATACTAATTTTTGTATAAAATATGTATGTATGTCCTTGTACTAAATTTAGTAAGTGTCTACGTTGTAATTTCAATTATCTTCATTTAGCAGCTAAATACTATTTTCTTCACTTTGAAAAAGATGGTTTCTCCTATAAATGTAAAAGTGGCCGATGCCCAACCACCAAGTAAAAAGTAAAAAACCATTGCTAAGTTTACTATATTAATGCCTTTGATTGTTTCTTTTTCTTCAGTACCCTTTAGATAAAACTCATTACTATCATATTTTTCAAAGAATTTAAAAACTCCTCCCATATGAATGCCTGAGAAAATTCTGTTAAACTGATATCGAAGGGGCCAGTCCTTTGCCAATGTGTACGTAGCACTGCTTTCTACAATATTTTCTTTTGATATATGAATTAAATTACTCTCGTAAAAGTAAAATCCTAGTTCTGACAATGGACATAGGCAAACTATTGGATTAGATTTGAAAAGTTGCTCGGAGCATTCTATCACGTCTTTGATCCTGTAGAAACGATCGCGAAGTTTTTTATGATGTATTATTTGGGTATTATATGTAAAAATAAGATTCTCTGAATTTAGCAAATCAGTAACTGTATCAACTTTCGACATATATTTAGATACTGTATTTACAGCGCTTATACGGCTTTGAATCATGGAAGTTAGAATAAATAAATCCACTGCTAATATTATAAGAAAGATTCTGGACGATGCACGCCGAGGACGGTTTAACATAGATGTACCGATAACTAACCTCAATAATTCCAATGTAGCAGTCATCATTGTTAGTTTCAGAATATATTTTAAAATAAGAACTATTGCAAAGCAAATTAAAAAGATTATTAGCCAAAATTTTAGGCTTAATATATAATCAAATTCCGTGCCATATTTAATTACAACCTTCAAAGATATCATCTTTATTTTATCACTGTTGTACGGATAAGCTTGATATTTCCAGTAATCGCGTAATAAAAACTGTACCATTAAAATGTCTACTGTGCCATCTAATACATCTTTAGTTGGCCCAGTAGGATTACCATATTTATCTAGAGTTTGACGATAACTTGAAAATTTTACCGTGAATGTTGCATTTATGTACCGGAAAATTGTGCTTATAATTTTATGATGTATTCCTTCTAATCTATCATATCCTTTTTTGGTTGTGTTATAACGATAAATTCGATCATTAATATAAGTGACAGTTTTTAAATTATAACCATATAAATTTGTTACTTTATCAAAAAATATATTACTACAAAACGAAGCTTTTTCTTCTCCAAGACCTTTAACATTAAAAATTATAAAATTAGAATAATAATTATAAATTACATTTTATTAAATATGTACTTACTATTTGCATGCAATTTCTCGTTAGTTACAACTTCATGAAAAAACAGCGTCCATTGTTTATTGTTAGACATATTAGCTCGTGCTTTCTTCCAAGTCTCAGGAGCTATATTTGCATAAGGATTAAATGTAAATAATAATGTTTTGTTGTTCGGATTTGTGCAGAAGAACACCGTAGATAAAATATTGAAACTCCATAACGTTCTTAAAAATATTTCTGCCATTTGACAGCTACGTTCTAGTTTTTTATTAATTACAAGAAACAGGGCTTCATGATTCCACCAAATGGAATCTCTTAGGTCATTTAAAATTTGAATTAAATGTCTAGTTGTTGAAACTGCTATACTAACACTTCTTATAGGATAAGTCTTAGCTTTAATGTGCGTTTCATTTAATATATAAATATTTTGAAAACGTTTATTTTCTATAAGAATATTGTGGCCATCAATCCCAGATAAATGTATGATTGTCACATCTTTTATCAATGAATCTCTAAATATAATTTCTTCCTTTTTCATATTAAGAAAAATCGTGCTTTTGTCATTAAAACAAAATTTAATAATTTTTACCTTTAAATAGATATGAATAATTATTTTTGGTTCAGAGTTTATATATAAATAAAATGGTTACTTACAGTTTCAGTATATAACTGATCATGCACTGGTTCCGGTATAAATATATTTTTTCCACACACGAGAGATATTTGTAGTAAACATGCATAATAAATAATAGTTTTGGATAACATTTTAATATGAAAGGATTTCTAATAAGATGAAATAATTATAAATTATTTTCAATAAATAGCTATAACTTTCGCAATTAATGAACTTTGTAAATAGCATAAGGATACTTACAATAAAGTCTTCTGAAATGTTCTAACTTCATTTTTTAATTGAACGCCATTATAAAAGTTCTGTGGACTAATCAAATTTAACTACACCTATATACTTTTGAAGCCATACTTTCTGTTCGTACCTTTTACGTATAACAATACTATTTATTTGTTCTTTTGCTGGGTTGACAGTTTTCCGTCTTCTACGTTGTTCAAACGTCGAAAGTACATTGAAATTCATTCAAGTCCCTCTACAAATGAACGAATAAAAGTAAAAAATTCTTGAAAAATTATTTTTTCTCGGTTTTAATAGTAATTTGAAAAAATTGAGTCGATTTTTAAAAGCCTTTATTTACAGGGTTGTTGTAAAATATTCAAGTCGTAGTAAAAATAAATACATCATATTTCTAAAAAAAATGAAATTATTAACAACAAATTGACTGAAATACGTATAAAAAATATCCCGTTTAAAACGAAGCTCATCTACAATTTTGCAAAGCCACCTCCCCATACACACACACACACACATATGAAGAATAGCCGGTAAAAGAGCCAAACCTGGATCGTCCCTAAAAAGGCAACGACAACCGAACTCGGCGACAACGACGAGGGAGCATATCTGAATATCGCCGGGCGGTCGGCTCGATTAACATAATATCTCTGCTCCGTTCGCTCCTTTGGTATTCAAAGAGCGTACACGCGCGACGAGACTCGGCGCTCGCATTAATACGCTACTCCCTGTCCGTGTTTACACTAATACCAGGTTAGGCGAGAGCCGGTCGATAATAGGCGCTCGATCGAATTAGAATCCAAAAGCGCGTCTCTCTCACTCTCCTGCTCTTGAAATTTTCAAAGTTTCCGATACCGAAATTATATTATATCGCGAGGATGCAAAAACGTACGCGTATAGCGAAGACAGCAGCAGCAGCAGTAACGTCGGCGCCATGGATATAGCAGAGAGAATCGTCCACCCTCTTAGCCACTTGTAATTTAATTTCTGTCGAGCTCGCTCAGCGTGTAATTGCGTTCTCGGAAGGCGACGGTTCTGCGAAAATGGAGGTCACTCGATTATTCGGCTACACGTTCGATCGATCGCGATCGATTTGTATATGTATATATTGGAGATTACTGGAAGTGTTTATGATGAGGCGATGTCGGCGACAACGACGTTTTAGTATAGGTGAGAATATATATATGGTCGAGTAAGTGTATAAGCTGAAAGCTATGACGGATAGATGAATTGATGCATGAGACCTTGTACGTAAGATCCTCGTTCTGGTTTACTAAGTGAGCGATTAATTTTTGCAATAACGATACCGATTTTCCGAGAGCTTTGTATGGGTTTAAATTCTTTAATCGTTGATACAGTTTTGGATTCAAAATAATTTACTATATATATTAAACAAAGTTTATGCTCATATTTTTATCGACCATACTACCTATAGCAAAACTTATTACAGCGTGTTATAGTCAATAGAAAATAAGGTTATTTAATGACGCACAGTATAATGATGGCCAACTGTAAATATTCTCATAAATATAGTAGCCGCACGTAAAATGAATAACCTTATTTTATTATCTTTTTAACAGCATCCTAAATTATTACATAAAAATTATATATTCATAAAACTATTTCCGTCGCATAATTTCGCATCATAATAATCTAACGTTAAATCAATTTTTCACTGAACCGCATCGCTTCCCCGAATATACCTCAAAAAGAAAAAAGGATATACTGCTCCTAAAATTCTATTTTTTCATCATCATCACGTCGATCGCCTACCACGCGCATATCGGTAGTCATCGTCGTCGTCGTTGAAAATCGATCGGGACAAGAAAGCCCTACGGCAGGTTTAGTATAATGAGCGGCGAATCCTCATTAATCGGAACCACGAGCACTACTGCTGCTGCTGTTTCGCTTTACGACTTCATCCCTGGGATGGGAGAAAAAAAAAAGAAGTCACCGTGCTAGCTTTTATATATAAAGCTTGCGAGCGTTCTTGCAAGGTATAGCTCATGAATATTTAGACTTGACCGTGCGGCGCTTCTTTTGCTTGAATCTCCTTGTAGATTAAAGCGGTTTTGACGCTTCGTTAGGCCCCCGCTGCTTCTTCTTTCTTTCAGCTTCTCTTTTTTTCGGTACGCGTGGTGGTAGTAGTAGAAGGAACGTCGCTGATGGTAATTAGACGCGCGCGCGAAATGCATAATCGCGCGTAGTATATATACGCGTGTGTGTGTGTGTATATATATATATAGTGGAACATGGCGCGTGGTTTTGCGCTGCTGTGGCTTTCAATTAAGCTCCGCGCGTGGAACGACGTACTATTGATTTGTAGCCGCGGAATTAGGGGAATAATACCAGATTCGGTGGTTGGTTGCGAGGATGACAGTAGTTTAGGTGAAAAAGCAAATGATTGCGAGATTTAGATTTTTGGAGTGTAGATTGTTTTGTTATATATGGAAATTCTATAAAGGTACTTTTAATTAGGAAGGTGTACGAGGATTGAATTTAACAACGCGTGGTAAGTAATATGCGGGTAGTTTTAAAATGTTATATATATGTTGATAAATATCTAGATATGAGACGCGAGAACGTTCATTAGCAAGGCGAAACAAATTTTCGATCTTTATTTAGATAACGATCGTATATAATTTCAAGGAGAGACTTTAAAAAAGTTTTTCACCAATTAATTTTTACGATTATGAGGTGTACTTGTATATATATATAGTTTTCGTATAAATTTGTAACTCGATTGCACTCTTAACACATTCTCTGTGAAAATTCCCAGTCACTTTCTCACCATCAACATAATATATACAACAAACCAAAACATTTTTACAGTCAATTTCCCAGCCTCTTTATATCCACGGCTTTTCAACTATCCTCGTAAGTAAGAATCAACAGTTTTTGCGTGAAACGAGCACTAAATAATGCGTATATATATCTTCTCTTCTCTCTCATTCCATCCCTGTCGACAATCTACGTATAGTATATACGTCGGAGGAGAAGTGCCATTAGCGCGCAGCTCGAGCACTTTAGAAGCCTGCGTGCGCGAGTGGATGTGGATAGAATTTGAATGACATTCGCGCATTGTCACTTGTGTGTGCGGGGGAGACAAGAGAGAGTATATATAGTATGTCTCGTGCTTTTTAGTTAATTTTCAGCGATAGACTCTTCCCCGTTGCGACTACTTCTGTATACGCCGAGTTACTTAAAGGGAGCTGAGAGACTATACTGCACTACTGCTGGGTGTACATTACCATTTTGCAATTTCGCGGAGGGGAAATGTTTACTCGAGTGTGTTGATGTATTCGAGGTATATATAGGGAGGTGGAAAGAGAGGTGAATTTTAAATGGTGGTTTTAGAGGTTTCCTGGGTACAGTCTCGTGAATTTAGAGTCGCTGTGTGCTATTTTACTGACTGTATATAACAACGAAATGTTTCTTTGGTCGGAAATGTTTGTTGCATTGTATTTTTATTTACAGAGGGTTGTTGAGCACGCGTTGTAAATGCAGCGTGTAATGTGAAGATTTCAATAAATATAAATATGTTGATTGTGTTGTAAGTGATTTGATAAATATTTATTCGCTACCATTATGAATTTTTCGATGCTTTTTGTAGAATATCACTTCTATAAACAACTTCCATACTTATTCGAAATTATTTTCTAATAATAGCTTCTATTCCCTTAAAATCAAAAACATTAAACTTTACCATTTAATATCTCATCAATTTACACTTTTAAATGTCTCAACTATGTCAAACCACGCACACGTACACCCAAGTAACTGTATATCCACTCCGATACAATCGAACAAAACAATTTCATTAACTTCATTGACCGTCCGCCAACGAAACGACAAAACAATCCCAGTCACGAACTATAACTCCACCGCTCGAAACCTCAACCGCAAGAATTTTAGCGAATTCGTGTCACTATGTTCCTTCTCTTTCTCTCTTTCTCGTTCTACCTCACGCAGCCGAACCAAACAAAAAAAGAATCCAACCCAATCCGCGCGCGCGCGCGAGCGGCGAGCCGTCGGAATGCAGAAAATGATCTTCGCTTGCGTGACTATTGTATATACACGTTCATTTCGATGGCAAACGTAAAAAAAAACGAAAACGAACTTACATATCTTCGCGTAGCTTGCAAATCTCTCGCTTACATACATATATATACGTACGTATATACGTATATATATATATATATATATATAATTACACAGTAATCGTGCAGATGTACCCGAAATCCACGCATATACACATACATACACACATATATATGGGGAAGGAAAGTAAAAAAGCACGAGCGCGCGGATTCGAAATTAATGCGTTTTTAATAGTGACATAAGTGTGCCGGGCGCCTGCCTGTGTTACCACCCGGTAAGCGCCGGGATTCTCGGAATCGTCGTCAACCGCATATATGCAGAATGCGCGTATATATATGCATATACGTGCATGTATATATACGAAGCTTGAGCAGTTATGCGTATAATATAACGACAGGCACGTATAGGCGATTTTTTTGCAAGCGAAACGTTTACCCATACACGCGCACGTAAGGAGGGGAATTATTAAGAATGGTTGCGGTACGAAGCAATTGTAGTATATGGCATAGGTTTGATTTGACGTATATATATATATATATATGTATATATTCTTGATAGAAAGGTTACGCAGTTACTTCATATAATATATACCAGTCAAAATATGATATTTCGCATTTTCACGTAGATTTACTGAATTGTTCGTATAGATATATAATGTATGGCATATACTCGCGCATTATCTTATTACGGGCACACAGGAAACAAACACACACACATATATATATATATATATATATATATATATATATATATAAGAGTGCCTGCGTATATACTCACGTATATACACCTCATTAATTACAAGCCCGTAAAACCTGAAATCTCCCCGGTGGAAAATAAACGTCGAACAGTGGTGCGGAGGCCCGAAAAGAAAACGTTGAAAAATCACCGCTTTACTACGTTTTCTCCCATACCTTAGCGAGCAAGGCTGTAAATAAATATTCTCGTTACTTCAAATCCCTCCGTGTGCGCACAACGATTCTCAGAACTCCGCCATTCGCATACATCCACCATACATACACCTGCTATAATATACAATGCACTTATATATACTTCGTCCGCCATTTTTCTCTTTTCTTACCCTCTTACTTGTACACATGTGTATTGTATATATACGCATACACTTTTCAACGCTTATTATCATTAGATTCGAATGTTACGAAAGGCCGAAAAACACTTTGGCGTTTCCGCGTGTCTCTCGTAGTATATATACGTATACGAGAGATTCTGCGGTTTTGTGTGTGATTATTTGATGCGTCGTCGTCGCTATACGGCGCAAGGTGAATTTCTCGCGAATAGCGAATTATTATGCGAGAAGTATAAGGGAGATGAGTGAAAGCGCGCGTGATGCGTATATTCCTCCTTGCACGTGCATGTAGTGAATTAATATACGGAGTGTGAAGGTGCGGATTTTTTTGGAAGGTTGGGTAAACCGTGATATATGGGAATAAAATGTATTATAGCTGAAGATTGAAAATTTAGAGAGGGATATATATGTGTATAGATACCGCAGGAGAAGAGGTTGAGTGTACTGGATGGCGCAAGATATGTGATGAGAAAACGTAGATGAAAAGATTGATATCGAAGTTTATATTTGTATGTTGAAGTTAGCGAGGTTGTGCAAGTTTTTAATTTAAAATTTTAATAATAATAATAATGTTTAGTAATAACGGTATGAAAAAGATATGGTGAGAGAGTATTATAGAGAATGGAACCGCGACGATTTGATATATCAATCAAAATGTTTTCTAACATTTCGTTTTTAAATGGTTCCGCGTAACTATAAAATTCGCTAGACATTCGTTCCCAATTTTTACACGAAATTACGTTCTCCGAATAACTTTCAATACATATATATATAAACTACAATATTTCAAATCTCTCAATAATCCCTCGAAATTTCACCATCACGATTATAAACTTTACAACACGTACGTCCATTACAATTCTTCCACGCTTCTCTCCAGTTCGCAAAAAAAGAAAAAAAAATATGATCCTTACATCGCATACAACCCATACACCATTTTTCTCCGTCGCTCGCATACACCATTCCCCCTCTAAACTTCATATTTATCGACTCTCTCGTTCACTCTCTTCTTTCTCCGTCGCACATTGTTTCCGCGATCCAAGGCAAGCACCAAAAGGACCACTGCGACAGGTAATTGGATCCTCCCCTCTCTCTCTCTCTCTACCTCGAAATCTATCGGGGCACCGCAGACAACGACGACGACGACGACGACGACGAAGCGCCGTAATAACAATGATTAAGGCGACGATTTCGTTCTGCGCAGCCGCCGCCGCAGCTTGATAAAGAGCGCCTACGCGCGATCGGTGCAGGTCTATGTGTGTATGTGTATGCGTATATATCTATAGATATATGTGTAGGGAAGAGAGAGAGAGTTTGCTTGGATGCGGACCGACCGTACGGTGTTCAAAATGGCGCGCGAGTGTGTGAGCCACTGCTATAGAGGTTTAAAAAGGTGCAAGGGGAAAAGTATGTGTATGTATAGGGTCGAAGGGTTGGAAGGTTTTAGATGGAGGTAGATGCGGTTGTGGTTTGTAAAGTTGGATGGATTGTAGAATATTGAATTGTTGAAGAGATGATATATATATAGAAAGTTTTTTATATACAGAAAATATTTTACTTGAATGGTTGATTTGTCTGATGATACTTATAATATTAGTTTTGTAGGAAAGGATTAGTTTTACTTTAGTCCGTGATAATTATACGATTTGTCACGAAGATTACAGAATAAATAACTACGATAAGTCGAATCAAGTAATAATTTCTTCAAACTGCATACCCACTTGAACAATACTATATATACAAAGGAGAATACCTCCTCAAAGCAGTACTGTTACAATCTCCCCTTAACCGATAATTCCAAAAATTTATCACTTCCCATCGACCCCTCATTCCGGCTTCCCTCGTCTATACTTTCCTCTCTCCCTCTCTCTCTCTCTCTCTCTTACCACATCGCTACTCCATAAACCGCGAATCCCGTTCATCAATTACCGAACCTCGTTTTTCCCATAAATCACAGCAATGGCACAACCTCTCTTTTTCCCTCAACTCTCGCGCAGTGACACACCTTGTTCCTCGTTCTCTCTTTATCTCTCCACGTGATAGTTCCCATAACCCCTGGCGTACTTATAAAAGAGCCATTATACACCGCCCGGTAATAATTCCATCCAGAAAAATTAACTGGTCAGCTGGCCAGTGCACTGTTCATGCTCAATTTCGCGAATTTCTCGTGTATATGTGTGTAGCCTAGATATATATACGTATATATAATATACACGCATATATGCGGCCAGCTGTTCACGTTCATCCTCTCGTTGCACCGAGTAATTGATATTATTACGGGCAGATTGCGGTCGTGTTAATGTAGCGGGAGAAAGAGAGAGAGAGAGAGAGAGAGAGAGAGAGAGAGAGAGAGAGAGAGAAGAGCGATCGAAGAGAATCGAGTTTTCCGCTCTTTTACACATCGTATATATCGCATAAGCGTATATATACACGGGTTTATATATTATACCGGAGATCACATCGAAAAATCGCGTTGAATTATATTATTACTATGATTGTAGCAGCGGCACCGTTTGGATATTGAAATCGATGTCGGGGTGAATTTCGCGCGTGGTTGTCGATCACGAGTCAAAGGCGATCTCTAATGTAAATATATACATATATATATAGAGAGACGTGGTGAGATATGATGCGACGAGCTGTTAAATCGCGTACTTTCACTTTGATTCTAAATATAAGGATGCTCGCGCGCGCGCGCGTGCGCGCATGCGGATTATGTGTCCCAACTGTGTAATCTCGTGAGTAGAGAAAATTGTAATATCCGTTGTTATTAAGGCGCGGAGAATATACACGCGCGCAACCGTCAATACCCGAAATTTAACTTTTGACGTAAGTAAGCGATCTGAATAGCTATTATTTTGGGTAATCTTTTATATAGAGATGGGAATTTGATGATCATAGATGCTTAACAATAGTGATGGATATAGTGTTTACTTTAGACGTTCCTTTCATCATATTATCGTTTCTCCAAACGATAAATTTTATAATCTTATTAGAAAACCAAACTCTTCTTCAGTTTCCTAGTAAATACAGAAACAGTAATTTTTGTTTACATCATTATTATATCTTTATCCGACATATTAGATTCAACACTCATCCATATTCCCAAACTAAACATTCACCACCTTACCAACAACCATTTACACCTCACATTACCATCCCTTCTCCTCTTAACTTCCCCAAAAATCCATCCCAATCTCCCTCCTTTTCCTCCTTCGATCGATCACCAAACCTCATATCCCCTTGTTATTAATATCCTCCTTCTTTCCTCCCACCTCTCTTTCCTTTGTTTATAGCTTCTCTCTCTCACTCTTCTGCTCACACACATACTACTCATGCAGAGGTAGCAGAGCAGGCTCAGTTCGAAAGAGAGAGAGAGAGAGAGAGTGAGAGAAGGCGGCGCGGTCGGAGTAGAGCGCGCGCCAATAGGAGGCCCGCTGGAAATCACACGCGGAGATCGGGGAGCGGCGCGCGCTACGAGTCTTAAAGGTAGGGAGGGAGAGTCCTCTCTCTCTCTCTCTCTCTCTCTCTCTCTCTTTTGCTTGGTATATACGCTTATACCACTCTTCTCGTTAACATTCGACGGGCCTGTCCCGCAAGGCCGCGTCCACCATAGGTGGGGCGGAGTACAGGCCTCTCTTCGATCGCGTGTGTATAGTATATGCACCGATCCTTTGCTGTATGTCTGGGTCTGTGTGTAGTATGTATATGAGAATATATATGTATATACAAAGCGTATACGTGAGGTGTGTGTATCTTTTTACAGAGAAGGTATATAGCGTTCGATATACGCGGTTTCTCCAAGAGAGAGAGAGTTTTTTTGGGTTATAGGCTGACTGGTTGGTCGACCGGTCGTTTTGCCCCCGAGTGTGCGAGAGAGGTTGCGGGATAGGATCTATACTCTTTCTCTCTCTCTCTCTCGTGTATATACAGAGTCCTTTTGCTGGAGAACGCTCGGGTGTATATTATACTCGCACGCGGAGAGAGACTGCATAGTCAGAGGGAGGGTAATCGTGTTTTACACGATGAGCTTTGTTTTTGCTGCTTGTGCTCGTATCTCTTTTTTTTCGCCCACCATATCCGACGCGATGCGAATTGCGATTTTATTAATAAATGATTGCGATGGGTATATATATATATATATATATATACATAGCTGTATATAGGGTTGTTCTTTTATCCTTATTTTTATATCTTCGTTTTTTTTCGTTTGCTGATCCTAGCAGGGAAGAAAAATAATTATGACGGAGTGGATGGAATTTAATTTTTAGCCGGGTTGGATGTGGTATATTGCAAAAAAAAAAATATATGTGATCGTGGAGTTGATAACGATGCGTCGGTTGGTTTGCGTGATGAACGATGTGGTGATGGTTATTGTTGTTGTTGTTAATGAATCGGTGAAATGTGTTTGCTTAGATCAGTAATTTATATAAGGGAGTTGTACGCCGAGTTCTATTTAATTCTATAATTTGGATGTATATGAAATGCATAACTTTTTTTTTTGGAGCAAAGATTACGAGCTTGATTAAATGTTAATTTATGTACTTTGAGCAACAGTCTAATATTATTAGCTGGCGAGAAACGCATTTTCATTAACATTTTAATGATAGCAATGCTTACAATGTCTACAAGTGAAAAAAGCATCTTTTTTACAACGCTCGCGACGGGCAAAATAATCGGTATATAACCGCAACAATCCCGTTCATCATTTCTCATTCCCGTCATTGCCACCTTCTTCCATCACTCACCAAATCTCCATTGTACTTTCCACGTTCCTTATCATTCATATACACATCGAACCTGCTACGACAAAACGGTAAACCTATATAACCTAACCAATTACTTACGCTGCAATTACACCTGTACAAAAGCCAGTTCCAATGAAAAAAAAAAATGAAAAAATGTTGAGCCTATACACATATAGAATGATTCATCATTGACTCTCCCTCTTACCTAAAAAAGAAATGCAGCAGCGAAGCGACGAAGACTCGCGTACACCTCGTGCGCGTGTGTGCATTGTATGTTCCATGAGCACACGACGGCGGACTCGAAGGCGAAAATGTCAAAGTCACGCTCGACGATTTTGATAGACATCTTCCTCGAGGTCGTGAAAGGTAGTCTCTCTCTCTCTCTCTCTACAGCGGCAGTACTGTGCTATACGCGACACGCGCTCACTCTCACGCTTTCATCGTGACATATTTCGTAAGGCGGCTCGATTCTCCCGTAATTGAAGTTCCTGTCATTGTGCCGCACGTATACGCGCGCGTGCATTAGAAGCGCGCAGGTTGACCCTCTCTTACTCTCTCTCGCGACGAAGTAGGAGTAGGAGGAGGAGGTAATCTTCGTGTTCCGTCGGCCTTCGAAAATTCGTATTGTCTCTCACTCTCTCTCTCTCTCTCTCTCTCTCCCTCGGTCTTTCTCTTTTTGTTTTTTTTTCCTTCTTTTTATTCTTTAGAGTTAAGGTGGATTCTTTTTCTCTTTTTCGTAGCCGGGAGAGCGTCTCGGATCGGTTTTGGGAAGTTTCGAAGGAGCGCCGAGTGCAAGTGCAATTTGCGCGTCAAATATTTTTTGCTCGAATGCCCGTGTATATATATGTATGTATGTATCTGTGAATGTGAGGTTTTCGCGATTTTCGACGCTGTAGGTTGCAATTATAGCGTCATTTAATGCGCGTTGTATATATATATATATATATATATATATGTGTGTGTGTGTGTGTGTGTGTGTGTGTGTGGTATGTATACGCGCGGGAGGGCCGCGAATATATATACGCACGTATAACTGTATGTAAATTCAATCTGGCAGATTTTTAAAGCTACGCCCAGTATTCGCTGCGGGTGACACGTTGATTTGTAGAAAAGTGTATATTGGGACGACTGTAATAAAGTTAATGCGCATAATTATTATCACAAATTACTATATTTTGTTCCTTATAAATTGTTATTTTTGCAATGGTTTTTTTTTAAATATCAATGTGGGGTACATGACGAAAGTATATTATCGTAAAAATTAGCAAGTAATTATCGTAATTATGGAATAAAATGTTTCAAATTTGACCAGTGTAACAGTTATTGACATGTGTAAACGAAGAGAAAAAAGAATTTAATGGAACGTTTTTTCGTGTAACTTGGAAAAAAATTGTTTTTAAATATAAGTATGTTTGTTCTGTGAATAAGAAATAAATTTTTTATAAAAATGTATCTTTTTGCAGATTGACTGCAGATGATATGAAAATAACTTAGCATTTAAATTAAATTTTCATATTTTTTGTGACTACTTGCCATGCATCCACATTGAGGCAAAAATTTTGTATGATTCATATATTTACATATTTTTAATTTTACGTTCATGCAGATACAAATTTATTTCAATGTGATAATTTAAATCCCAACAAATGTGAAAAAACATGAAATGTCGCAAAATGAATATATTATACGTATAAACTTGATGTTAAATAAAACAATATATTCCCAAAATTTGAAAAAACATTTGATCAGAATATTTCGTATGAGACCGAAGCGAATAAAGCTACTCCGCAAAAATCATAACGAATTCCTTGCCGATCTTGCATAACCCAGTTTAACGCTAGTTTTTTTTACGCGTCTTTTGCATAGATTTATGTAAATTTTACATAACATTTTTCCGCGTATACCATCGCCGCGGCAGAGTGCGCGAGAGGCTTAAAAATAAATTGACATGCTTGCACTAACCCTCCGCGGGGGAAAGTCGGTATAATAGGCGTTAAACCTCTCTCGGTGCGCAATGGCAGAAAGAAAACCAACGTCCACTACAGCTTAAGAGAATAATTGGTCTAACGAATTCTTCTACCGAAAACATTTGCTTATTAGTATGATTTCCATGCTGGTACAACTGGCGCGGTGAGCTTAAGATATATGGAACTGTTTTTACTCTGTCCTACTGCTTGTCTCGAGTGCGTGGTACCGTTTCTTTATGTAAATACATTATGTTTGCAAAAGTTTTTAATTTTATGATTAACTATTCGAGCAATTTGTCGTTTACCGAAAAATGTATGGTATAATGTTTCCAATGTTTTTAAAATTATTAGAATAAGATTCGTTAGAAAGAGTTTTTAATACATAGAAATATATATATTATGATTTTTGTTTTGATCATTTTCACAACTACATGGAAGAAAATCTGTATAGTAAAAATTACTATATTTAATAGCAAATGTGGGGTAGACTCATATTTTCATAAATAACTGCAATATAGTGAAAATTGCTATACGTAACGGTAACATAAGAATTGCAAAATAATACCAATTTTTACTATAAATTGTAGTAATTTTGCACGAGAATACAAGTCTCTCGTACATTCACCACCACATTTTCTCCCCACATTTTATAGATATATTCGCACTAAAAAATCTCTTCCTACTGTTGATCCATACAACATCTTACAGTTAAAACCGATTTCCTTCACATACCGATACCATATTACAGTAAGAACCTCCCTATTCCCACAAAAATTCCAAAACATCCTCAACCCAAAAAACCTCGTACTAAACCTTCAATCACCTCACCCTAAAAAAAAACCCCAACCCTGCATATCCCTCCCCCCCAAAAAAATCTAAGAAATCATGAATCGATCGAGATCGGCGCCTCCTTGCTTCAACTTTATTACAATCGCAGAACATCGAGCTCACAAGGCACCCGATTGATTTCACCGATAAGTAGCTGATTAAATTACCCGCGCAATCATGCTCTCGTTTTTCTCTCCCGGACATTTTTTTTTTCTTCTCCATCCCATCCCTCTCTCTCTCTCTCTTTCCTCCTCAGCTTGGAGGCTTTACGAGCGCTCGTAAATTGCCTTTTCTTATCGAAATAAAATGTGTACGCGAGCGCGTGTATAAGTACGCGTATTGGCTTTTCACTCACACGCGCGCAAGCGAGAGAGAAGCGGTACTTACAAGCCACTCGCTCGCGCCCCGCGCAGAACCTCGTATATAATGACAGCAATACTCGAGGTAGAGAGAGAAAGAGAGAGAAAGAGAGAGAGAGGAGGATAGATGTAAAGATGCACACGCGGGATTCTGTCTACTCCCCCTTCTTACTCGCTCTCTCTCTCTCTCTCTCTCTCTCAAGTAGGTATTATGCGCTAATGCATTTCTCGGAATCGGACACGTGTGCTCGCTCGCGCGCGAGAGCCTTAAACGTGATGGACTTTACAGGCGTGCATGTAAAGTTAACGAATTCCGCGGCATCTCTCTCTCTCTCTCTCTCTCTCTCTTTTACTCGTATGTTATACACGTGTATATATATATGCAGAAAAGAGAGACGTTAAAAACAGATGCTGCAGCTACAGCGAGTCGTATAGTATGTCTCTCTCTCTCTCTCTCCACGGGCGATTTTTTTTAACGGCGTTTTAATTATCCGAATGAGGCTTCTTTTAACGGCTGTGCGCACGCTTATATATATTGTAAAATAAGTCGCCGAAGGTATAATATGTTATATGCCGAAGTGGAATAGTTATTGAAAAAAATGGAGCGGTAGCTGTACAGAACTGTGGTTGCCTAATTTTTTTTCCTGGAAGGAAATTATGCAAATGGAGAGCCGCACGCGTGTTTTGATTTTTGGCGGCATGCGGAGTGGGAGAAGCAACGAAAAAAACACTATTCTCAACCGCTTGCGTAATAGAAGTATATAGAAGAAAGTAAACGTGCAGAGCGAAATTGCGAGCGCGCTATTTAAAAGTGCGCGCGGCCGTGAGGTTTTTGTTCGTCGCGAAGGTTTTTTTTTTAGTCGGAGGTTGTTTCTTGGGTGGGTATATAGTTTTATTACTGTACGGTGTACCTTTTTAAAATATATATATTTCGTGTCGACGCAGTATATGTAAAATATTTAATCTTTTAACGAAATTTTTTATGTATTTTTTTGTATAACAGGTGAAATCTGGTAGAAGAAAAATTATCCAATATGGTCTTAACTTGATCATAGTACCGATTAGTTTGATATAATCCTGGTACAAAAAATATTTATGTGAGAAAAAAGTAAAAGAACGTTTTTAACACCATTAAAATAATATGACACAATAAAATGTCAAATTACACTCCATATCTCTACGGCTCTTCAAACGTCTTCATTTTTCCCTCTAATTGATCGCGTCGTTGCTACCACCTTACACGTCGTATATACCACCTTAGAACCATCCGAATTAATACATTTTTCCATCGCCATATAATTTCTTTATCACCAGCTCTTCATCGCCATCCTTGTCATCGCGTTTATACACACGTATCTATACACGACCACGTATATATATATACACGTATACACACACAGACATACACATTTGCCGTACTCGTTAACATCGGCTAAAGAATGCCGAGCATCGTGCTAATTACGGCTAAATAATCGCTTTTTATACCCGCGTATACTCGTTCTTTTTCCCAGAACGCCGCGCGTTACTACTGCTGCTACTGTTACTATACGCCGGCGCGAAAAAAGCCACCTCAAATCCGCATGTATACGCGCACGCGCGGTGTGTGCAAAAGGTTTCTATAATGGCTATCTACAGTTTGCGATAACGATGATGAATTTATTCGCGCCATGTCCAATTTGGAGCGTAAGAAACCATATCGTGGACTTTTAATGAAGGGCAAAAAAAAGAAGAAGCAGGCACGTGTGTATATATATGTACGCGGAGTAACGACGATTGTCATTGACGCGCGTGTGTGCAGGTGCGTGCATCGCTGCGGTACGCTGACTCTACGTGCATCGTCGCGGTTCGTGTATGTAGGTATGTATGATGGGTGATGGGTATATATGAAATGTTATGGGTTTGTATGGATATATATGGGAGTTTTGTATGAAGCTGTTAAGAGGTGAAGGAGGGAAAGGTTTTTATATGACGGTGTATGTAATAGTTCTCATTGACAGTTGATGTTTTTTTTTCTAATTAAATGTGTATATATGTATGTTTTGTAGATTTGGTTTGATAAGATAGGGATTGTTGTGTTTCGCGGATATTGGAATAGTGGCAGAATTGAGATAACAGAGACTTATACGAAAAACATTTTATAACTTTTACGAAAATTTTAATGAACACGGAGAAAAAGAAATCAGTAAAAATTACCGAACTGTTAAGTAACCCGGAGCCAGACTGGAAAACCTAAGTTTTTTATCAAACTTTTTGGCATTTTTTACTAAACTTTTTGTAAAATTTATAAAACTTTTAGTAAAAAATGCTAAAAAGTTTTGTAAAAAGCTTAGGTTTGCCAGTCTGGCTCCGGGTTACTTGACAGTTTGGTAATTTTTACTGATTTCTTTTTCTCCGTGAAGTACCAAGTGGAACTAAGTTGTACATGGGGTAGTTGGATAATATTGATTATCAGGCAAATAAGAAAATTGATTTCTTTAATATTTGAAGTATACGATGAAAAATTTTTGACACCCTTGGAGCTTCTATTCGTAACACTTACCAGCTGGGAGCTTCCATTTGTAACATATTCTATTGCGTATATATGATTTATTATGGGTTTCCTAAATTCTGACCTACCAAGCGATATACCAAAATTATAATTACATTATAGTTTCAGAAAATGCTCCAAAACCCATTTTCCATTTCAATACATGTAATGTACGACCCAAAAAAGTGTACTTTTACATCGCCAATAATTTTGACACATCAACTCGCTTGGCAACTCTGATTCGGTGAAAATATTCGTCGACCCAAGTACTTTTATGATAATAAATGCAGAATTTAATTAGTAAAGAATACAAATTTTTTCCAATAACATATAAGATGAAAAAATGTTACAGAAAAATTAAAAAAACAACGAATTTATCATTAAAGTCCCACAGTTGAACTTTTTGTTTGTAATAAGCTTTTAAGTTCTGATGTGTTTAACTTATCCCCATCCTCCCCTAGATATAGTTGAGTTAAGAAATAGAACTTTTACTAGAATACATTTTTTAATCTCTATAGGAATCATAGTTTATTATGAAGTTGTTAAACTAAAGAGTATCAAGGATTCATGTTATGAACAAACTTAACTTTATATTGAAAAAATCCGTTAAAAAATATCTCCTTAAAACGGCGATCAATCATGAGAAATTTTTTAGAACCATCACATAAAAAAATAAGTAAGACTAGATAAAATAAACTTACAGTTTCTTTTTTTTTAAATAAAAAATATTAATTCCTTCCAAAGTTATGAAGTCGAGCAATGAAAATACGCTTTTTAATTCCTAAAATTCTCTGTTCTATTTCATAGCATATATTCATATATTTTAGTTACTCAACTTGAAACTATTATAATGTTGGTAGGAACCAATAAACCAATATGTTTTAATTCTGAATAAAGAAAATCAAAGTTCATTTTCTCTAGTTTTATTTTCCTTTTGGATATAATATTTCTGACGTCCCGATTTTAAATGAATACTATTTTAGAAGAGACTTTTTCCAATATCATTTCTACTGAAACTAAAAATATCGAAAACTATAGTTGTTTTTGCAGCATTAGAACCCCTCACATTTTGTAAAAATTTAATCATGCTCTCTACCTTAGTGCATTTAACCTAATGTTTCCTTAATACCAAACTACCTCCTATCGAAATTTTCTTACAGGGACAAAACTCTCTTACAATAACAGATATTCCAAACCCCCTATTCTCTTTTTCCCTATACGTAATATGCACAACAACATCATACCCATCTTTGCAAAAATCCACGCGTAAAATTCACCTGGCGCTGCAACGCATCACACGCGCGAACCATCCACGCGGTTTCCCACATCTCGATTAGAATCTTCACGGAGTCTCCTCTCTCTCTTTCTCCCGCTCACTCAGAGAACTCAGCTAGATGTGCAAACCGCAATATACACGCACACCTAACACTACTCGTTCACATTTCCGCGTTTCGTTTTTTGCCTGGAAAAAGGAGAACTCCTCTCTCAATCCTTGCCGCAGCAGTCAAGTGAGAGAGAGAGAGAGAGGGAGAGGGAGAGAAAGCGCCTCAGCATGTTCCCAGAAACCCGAGCGGGTGACTTTTAAATCCAAGCGCCAATTAATCGCGCGCGCTTATATATATAGATATAGACATATACGATATATATAAAGGTAGCAGGCAAGTCGGAAGCGACGAGAGAGACTCGAATAAATTGCCCCCGGCGGTGGCGGCTACGTGTGGATATGTCTCACTCGGGATTGAGAAAAAGTCGCGTGGACGATCGATCGGGTTCTATCGAGAGAGATCGATGAGAGATTTATATATCGGGTGATGTGTGAGGATGAAAAAGTGCGCTGCTATACGGACTAGTTGTCTCTCTCTCTCTCTCTCTCTCTCTCTCTTTCTCTCTCTTTTCCGATCTTGTGTCTTTTCGTATAATAAGTGTTTCTTGGCTTTCGGAATTCGCTTATCGACACGCGCGCTGTTGCTGTTTCTTTCGTAGGAAGCGCGTGGTGTAGTTGCTATTTATAGGCGTAGCGGTGCGATTGGTTAAAGAGAGAGAGAGAGAGAGAGAAAGATTGTTCTGTTTTCTATTGACAGGTTTGCTTTCTAATTTTGTCTTGTGTGCTCGCTGATAATTAAGTGTAATGTAAAAATTATATGAGGAAATGCAGAAGGCGAGGAATTACGTAAAATTTGTTGTTTGATTGTTGATTTGAAATTTTTCATTTTATCAAAAATTTATATACTTTTTTATAATTGTCGATAATTTATATAGATCCAAATCAATTGCTTGAAAAAATTGTTGTTTACACATATCCCAAGTCGTATCTCATGTCACAAATGGCAAAACAACGTCAATGCAAATATCATACTTATTATACTTGTCTTTCATTGTAAATACAGCCACTTCGAACCTATAAATTATTTAATTAAACTTTGACGTTAATCGCATTCAAATAACATAACCATAATCAGTATCCGCACGTAATCCCTCGCATATATATATATATATACCTCCACTCATCCATCTCTTATACATATAATTATATACACGACGACGACGACTACAGTAGCGCGTGCGAGAATAGCACACATCCTAAAAGATCTACGCGTTCTAAGCTTAATCCGCTCCCATAAAATTATAAAACTCCACTTACGCAACTGAATCAGCCGTCGAATATTACAAAGGGGTAGTAGTATAGTAGCAGACCGCGGAAACTGCGCGAGTGCGTCAGCCTAATCACACGCAAGTATATATGTATATATATGTATGCAAGGGATTTCATAAAGGCGCGAAAGGCCGTCATTACCGTTGATGTATATATGCATTACGCGCTCGTGTAATACACAACACCTTACTGTAGCAATATACACAGCCAGCAAGTAAGAGCAAAAGAGAGAAGAAGAGAGAAGATATAGGTATCGTTCCGATGGTTTCATTCGCGCGCGCGCGCGTCCGAATCCACCCGCACGGACACGCAAGACATGTGTAGGCACAGGTGTTCGTTAATGCTCGTGGATGATGTTATAGGGTTAATAAGGATGGTACGAGAGAATGAGAAGAAGAGTGGATGGATATGAAGTTGGAATGAATGGCTTGTTCGGAGAAATTGATAGTAAAGAGGCGTTAGGGTAATGGCAGAGAAAGAGAGAGAGAGAGAGAGAGGCTGTGAATAGCGCAAAAAAGGTGATAGTTTGTCGCTCGTTGGTTTTATATACGCAGATTTACGTGAAGCTAATTTTATCTACTTAAGTAACCATCATAACGATACCATCATCTTACCAAATTATAGAAATTTCATAGTAACCTTCTATTCATCCCTGTACTCATCGCATTTAATCAAATACAATGTATGTAGTATACAATGTATAACCGTTCCATTAACAGTTGTAAATATACCAAAACATAACTCGACTTCTTTCGTGAACTATAAACCGATTTATCGGTGAGGATATACAACATATCATTAGGTTATCAGTACGAATGCAATAAGGGCTTGGAAGTTTTTAAATTATTCGTTTAAAAGTCGCGAACAACTATATTATATATGCGACATTATGAATTCATTCGACGTGGTACCAACCACTGATAAAGTTTAAGCAGAGGTTTTGTGACTATAATGTACAAGGAGTTTCGTTGCATGCAGAAATTAGGGGTTCGGTTAAGGGATAAAGTTTGTAATTTTTATATGTATAATTTATACTAAACCGATCTTTTATTGTAACCTTAACACATGCAACCATTTTACCAGCATATATCCATTTTAGAAAACGAGCATTTAATCTACCACAAGTCTCCAAACCACTTAAACAGCACTTTCGAACCTCAAACCATCAAGGCTTGTGACTCTCCTTACAAATGCCAGACTATACGCTCGTATATATAAATCAGGCTGCTGCCGAAGTGACGAAAGACACGTGTCCGCTCACAATGGCCGCATGAGCGACTTCCTTATAAAAGCCACTACTCTAAGGACAGGTATAATACACGCGGCGCCCGATAATTCCGTTACACGAGATCTATCGTATAGGTACACATACATACATACATACATACAACGTATACGGTGTAATTGAGTCGTTCGATCGTTAGTCTTTCGCGGTATATATAAGATCGCGAGGTGCCCGTAAGTCCTTCGAGGCATATAAATGCGTAATAGATACGTATGTATATGTATATACGTGTGGTGCATTGAGAGAGAGAGAGAGAGAGAGAGAGAGAGAAGGCTTGCGTGTACTGTATAGTATAGTATAGGTTTATAGCTGAGTAGGATTTTGTATGGAGATTTTTCGCGTTGTGTGGTTGGAGGGGAGAGAGAGTTAAATGGGTTCTTGGAAGTGCGGAATGGATGATAAAATGGAATTTTCATGCGGGATATTGGAAGGTTATGGGGAGAATTGAATCAGGATTCTTTTTAGATTTAGATATATAGAAATCATTGTATATATTATTTTAATACATAATGCTAAGGTTTTATTTGCCTTTTGGTTATCTATGAAGATAATCTCATTTAGTTTCAATTACATTCTAATTATAAGAACTTTAGCTACTAATTGGAGCTCTTTATTTCTCTCGTTCAGATGAGTTATCTTTTAGATTGATAACGAATATAGTATTTAACTTGAATGAAGGTATATTATGTCAAATAATAGTTTCTATAATTCTTAATCTATTAATGTTTTCATGAAAAATACGTTTAAGAACCTTAACAATAAAATTATTTACACTATCGTATAACCATAATTAAGATTACTCCAAGAAAATTTACACAACAAATATTAAAAAAAAAAAAAATTTCATTATCCAGGACCTATGATTGATGGGCCCATCCTCACTTATAAAACCTTTACAAAACCATCAATATACCCAGCTTTACTCCAAAGCATACGTCGACACATTGCGACCATACCCGCAATATTTATACACACACATATACACATATACTGCATTCACTGTCTTACTCACCTCTATCCATCGGCTCTCGTTGTCCGTCTTACATGTAGTTACTTAACTCTCTCTCCCTCGCGCGTACTTACGCGCTACGAGATCGATGTTTGTAATTGCCGCGTGCTATGATTGCGCGCGCGCGCGTTCAGACATAATCGGATTCGTCGCTCGGCAATTTGCTAGCCGCGATAGGTATAGGTATATAACTTCGCGCTGCTTGTGGAACTTCACCTCATGATTACTTGCATAATGAAGCAAATTGACGAGGAAAGGCATTATAAGACCTCTTCTATGCACTCTTAGACGTCTCTCTCTCTCTCTCTCTCTCTCTCTCTCTCTCTCTCTCTCTCTCTCTCTCTCTCTCTCTCTCTCTCTCTCT
>JAYJLV010000056.1:10380435-10395689 GCA_036873485.1 Torymus texanus
CTCTCTCTCTCTCTCTCTCTCTCTCTCTCTCTCTCTCTCTCTCTCTCTCTCTCTCTCTCTCTCTCTCTCTCTCTGACTGTATGTCTCGGCTATTTTATTTTCCGCCCACTTGTTTCGTGCGGTCATTTTTATCGAGTTTTCGCAGTGTATTAGAACGCGACAGATGCTTATTTATTTTGCTGTACGAGAGCTATTAAATGTTTTATGGAATTTCTAATATGTATGGACGTGAAGAGAGAGAAAGAGAGAGAGAGAGAGAGAGAGATGGTGATGAAAAGATCGTATCGATATATAAATTTAATTTAATTGTACATTGCGCAAAATTTATTTTCATTTAATGCCGTCGATTGCCGGGATTATTCACTTTAAACTGACGTGCATGTTTGCTTCTGCGACGTAATATGTGGATAGTTTAATGCGAAATGAATTATATGATCGTTTTCGTGAGGTTAATCGAAAAGTTTCAGATTCATTAAATATTTTAATATTTCATTTAAAATAGCGTTTCAGCGTGTGCCATCAACTTTACGATTAAATTTGGAATTAAATTTTATACTTTCTATTCCTTTATAATCATTTTATTATGTGCTTTAAAAAAAAAGTTTAGTTGCAACAACCTGTATTTATAAAAAAGGGTTTTTTCTTACAGAATAATACTGTCGAACTTCTTTAATTATTTTATCAATTTTTCTCATATTTAGTTTGTCAATAAAAAACGTCTGAAACTTTATACATTCCAATTAACACACACACACATATATATATATATATATCATTAGAAAGAAAATTCGTCACGCACGAAACTTCATTATATCACCACCATATAACAACTATACCAAAATTTCACTAAATTTAATCAACATCCCATACCACAATCCTAACCCTACCATCAAGCCTCCTCCATATATATACTCGTACCCCGAAAAATTCACAGTTCATCGAACACAATCCTTCCCTCGACCTCAAGTACCGGCAAAAACCCTTCCGAAAAAAAAAAATAAAAACTACCCGCGCTCTCATATACACACGTACACACATACATCACAGAAAAAAACAATCCCCGCATCATCTCTCTCTCTCTCTCTCTCAGTTAGTTAAGCCGAACCTCACTCGCCGCCACATAATTGCAGTTTATTGTCTCAATAAATATATACGACATGCCTGCCCTTACCCACACACACATACATATTTCCTATATATATATATATATATATATATAAAGAAGCTTGCCTTCCTGGGATTTGAAATCAGCGCGCGAGCGAGCGAACGAACGTACGAACGAACGAACGAACGCGCGCGTCGAGGGAAGAAGATTTTATGGACACGCTTAATACGGTTTACGATGCCTCGCTTCGCGCATCGCGGAAACGGAAGACGCCTAATGATTACCCCCTTTCTTCCCTCTTCTCCTCCTCCTGTGCCATCTCCTATATACTCTGTATTAATGCGCGTGCGAGCAAGTGAGCGAGGTGGAAAACCGCTCTTGGGTTGTAAGACGCGAGCGAGTAAGCAAGCAAGCAAGCGCTTTTCGTTTAGTACAGAGTAAAAGGGAGAGAGAGAGAGAGAGAAGAGGCAAAAAGTACGTTTATTACTCTAGCCACGGTTCTTAGGTTTTCGTATTTTTCGAAAAGTTTTGCAAGCTGATGGTCGTGTGGTGCCGCCGCCGTCGCGAACGTGTGCGGGCTCGTGTCGTTTTAGTAGTAATATAGTACATAGTAGTAGTAGCAGCCATTATATATATATATATATATATATACGTTTACTTCGTACGGTATATATATATTTGTACATAAATACCACGGGGTATATTATTTTCTAATTATCATTCTCACCCTCGCAACTATATACATTTCCCACATAGATTACACCCAATCCAATTTGTCAGTCCTTAATTGAACCATTTGAATAAATGAAAAAGCCTAGCGCATATTCATCATTCCTACTTTTTTTTTTTTACAAAAAAGAAAGAACCCTTAAGATGGAGGTGGAGGGAAACCCTAAGCACCAAAGTGCAGTTACAACAACTTACTTCTTCCTAACTACATCGCGCTCTTATTATACTCAACGATTGCGCGCTCACGTTTATATACAACTCCGCGTGTGTCTCTCGTCCGATAATATATAACGTGTACTACTATACTACTCTATACGTACTTGCCCTCTTGAGAACTTTTGCACGAGCGTATATTACATATTGTGTGTGTGTGTGTGTGACGCGCGCGTTATACGCGGCACTTATTAATGCGCTACTCTCGCGATTATGTTAATCATCTTTTTCTCCACTTTAGCTGATCGTTCATTTTTTTTTTCTTCTCTCTTCTCTTCAGCTCTCGATTATCAATGCATTAACGTTCGGAAAACGAGTCGAGAGCGCGCGCGGTAAGAACAAAGGATATATACGTATATATAAGCGATTATGCGCAATTGCGTGTGTAGCGCGCGCGCTCGCGTAGTGCGTGTATTATTACGGGTGTTTAATGCAAAATCTCGCTTGCCACGCGGTTATAATACCGTTATTCTATAAATTACGCCTATTGTACGAGACGGTCGAGGAAAAATGCATATATACTATATATATCGTGCGTCTATTGCGTATATATACATCACTATATATTCTACTACGTCGTTGTCGTCGTCGTTATTGTTGTTGCATTGGAATATATAGTTATAACATACGCACACTCTGCTCTCATTGTCTCGTAGTAGAGAAGCCGTTAGAGCCGTTCAAGGCGCCTATTTGATTAATCATTTTTAGCCCGTCGGCAGTACGCATGCCCGGCTATGTATATACGTATACATATATACACGTAACATCTGTCCGCGTAAACGTATATATGTGTGTGTATGAGATAGGGTTTTGAAATCGTCTGGATTTCGATTAGCCCCGAATCGACGTCCAGCCTGTGGTTTTCTCCTAATGATAGTTCTAGCACAAGTTTACTCAATCTTCGAGGAATCGCAGGCGGTGGCGGCGGCTGCTTCTTGTCTGGAAGCTCGCCGACGCGTATGCGCGTCTGGTCGTGTGATCGCGTTGCAAATAATAAATTGTTGAAGACAGAAAATTCATGTTTTGATGCTGGTTTATCAGGGAGGTAACAGCAGTTTTATATGTTTTATTAGTTGTAAAAGTGTGTAATCACGTGGAGGTATAATGATGTTGCGATGGATTTACTATATATATATATATATATAAAAGCATTGTTGTAGAGAATGTAAGAGTGTTTTGATACCGATTTGGTACCTTTTGATACGATATGTAAAATTTTGTGTATAATAAATTATAAATATAGTACTGTTAAAGTTACGCAATATATTAAGTAACTTATACTATGATTTTTAATAGCCGATATAAAAAAATTTCTTTTATATAAACACACGATTCCCGATTATCCTATGAAACATCGGCAGCATCTTACAACAGAATTTTTCACCTATCATAATAAACTTCTCACCTTTCGGATCATCATCATCATAATCATCATTGTTAACTCGCTCGTCCAATCACTCAGCAATTGCACACACACATATACATATACGCACCAATACTCATATCAGAATCGAACACAAGCCTCTCTCACGTATTCGTTGTTAATTACACCAGCATACAGATCCCGTTACTTTTCAATTAACGACATTACACAACATATACACATATACGTTTTCACGAGTACACAACCAACAACATCCCCTCCCTCAAATTTCAATAAAAATTCACTCGCATTAACCTGCGCCACGCGCGTGCAAAAAGCTCTTTTTCCCGCTGCTTCCATACGCGAGGCCATAAATCATACATCCCACTCTCTCTCTCTCTCTCTCTCTCTACTCTCACCCCCTCTTTTTTCAAATATGCGCAAAACGCGCAGTATATATACGTGCGCGCACAAGCGTATAGTACGCACTACGACGGCGGCATTCGTTTGATGACGTTTTTGCAACGAGATGCTGCGCATGCCACAAGTTCGAGCGCTTTGTGCGACGTCGATCGGGTTATACTGTATGTAGCCTTGAAAAGAGTATATGTATGTGCGTACACGGTAGTTGTATAGTCACCTGTATATAAGAAGGTAACGGGGAGGTGGGGAGGATGTGAAAGGAGGGGGATTAATAATGTCAGTGCTGATAATGGTGATGAATGGGACCGAAACGATCGTAGGGATGTGTTTTTACTGTTGCTTTTATATACGTATATACGTATAAGGTTGGTTATTGTACGGTTATACCGAGTAGAGACGATATATAGGGATTAATTTTTGAGGTGATATGTGTAAAGAGGTTAGTACGGGCTTTGTTGTGTGTGTGTGTGTGTGTATGTGTATGTGTGTATATATATCTCTCTCTCTCTCTGTAATAATGGCTTTATAGGAAGGGAAAGCTGAGAGAATTAATGTTACAAACGTTTAATGCACACAAGCGTACGCGCGCGCGTGAAGAGCAATTAGTACATTTATATACGCGCTATCGTGTACATATGTGTATCGCGCGTTGTTGTACAAATGAAGCGCGTGCGTACACATATATATATATATATATATATATATATATGAGAATGCATGGCTTCAATTACACTTTTAAATGATTTGCGTTACTTAGACGCAGACGCGCCGCGGTTGAATGTCAAGATTCCTCGTTCTGAGAATCATCAAGTATACTGAATGCGCGTGGCTTTTAATTGTTAGAAACGCGTTTTGTTTTGATCTCGCGAGCATAGCAGGGAAATTTTTATTAAAGCGTCGAGTGTGTAATATCGTTCGTTTTGAAGGAGTTTTAATGGAGAATTTCATTCTGTTAGATCCGATGATAAAATACTTGCTGTTCTGCTAATTGTTATTACATTTGCATAGTGTACTAAATCTTTCTCAATTAAAGTAAGCTTAGGCGATATGCACATTTAAACATGTACATACATATGTACGTGCACGTACATTTATCAATTCTCGTACTAAATTTATAATTCTTCTATAACTTTTTCAATAACATCAATGTATGTACGAAAATACATATGTACATGTCACACAATATATCCTAAATTACCAACAAAATAATTTCCACAATGTTAACCCACTTCTTTCTCCACCTCTGCTCTTCATTCCATCTCCCACGCAACCAAACATTCCACCGCACCGTCACAACCTCTTCTTCTCTCGTATTCTCAGAGACACACATACAACATATACTTGCACCTACATACTATACGCCTGCGCAACTACACATATATATATACGTACATTCACGTGAATTCTTGCCCCGTGCACATAAAAGAGGACGACTCTCCGGGCGTTCAAGATCGACCGCTCGCCATGTCCCTGCATTGCGCGTGACTTTTACAGCGAGTTGCTCTGTGCGACGGCCTCTTTTTCCTCTACATGTGTATATGTACGAACGCCCTCGATTCGAATTCGAACGTAAGCAAGTGTGTGGTTTTCGGTGTGAGATAACTGCTGGTGTGGTTATTTACAGAGGTTCCTGGAATCGGGTGTGAAATTTTGTTTTTTTGCAATGCGTATAGGGATGAATGGATGGTGAGTGGTGGCGGATTGTTGGGTGTAATGGAATGGGAGCGAGATGGTAGGTACATGGTTATTGAATTGTGATTGAGAGGTTCTAGAGGTAACTCGTATATTAGTTTGTGGAAGTATAAAAATTTTATTCTTTTATCAAAATACAACGTATTTCATTCTTTCGCTAATATGAAACAGAAAATTTGACATTTTCCTACTATTTGTTTTAAACTATAATTTTTACAATGATTAAAATTTAATCTTATCGTAGCGATTCATTAATTTTCAGAATGTTCATTAGATATTGCAACGATTGATCAGTATTTTACAACAAAAATATCTTACCTTATACGAAGAAAAGCAAACGTTGATTCACATACCCGTCGTTTTTCGACTTTCACCGAAACCACACAGACCTAAACACCTTTACACGTCTCTCCATCATCCTCTACTCCCGAATCTCAGCTTTGTAACTCTACAATTTCCATACACACAGCTTCCTTGCAATTCCTTGCACTTACATCTCCGGCAATACCTCATCACCTTATACCCTTTCTCTCCATCTCTCTTTCACGAAATTGCGAATCAATGTACCGCGACAAAGTACGCTGGCGTTTCAAAGAACGAAGAAAACAAAAAAGGTTATATACTCTCCTTTTACACAACCGCTCGCGCGATAACGTTTAATCCGCGCCGAAGCGTAATCCGTTTGACACGCGATGCGCTCTTGATTTATGGGTCGCGTAGGCGTTAACACGCGTGCGCACGCGCGTTTACAAGAGAGAAAGAGCTAATTTCGTTCCGAGTAATCATTATTAAGGATATTGCTCACGATTACTCGCGCTCGCGCGTATCGCTCGTTCCTTTTTTTTCTTTCTTTTAGCTGGTTGTTCTTTTTTTTTTGTTGTTTCTTTCTTTCTTGCAAGTTCTCGCGAGAGGAAAAAGGCATTGCGCGACGGCGCGTGAATCTTTCGCGGAAGCATTGTTGTGGTAATTGGTTTATTTGTATGGAGATTGCAGAGGCTTTTTGCACGGGCTTTTTGATAAATCGTGCAAGATCGGTAAAACGATCGTTATAACGATATATAGATTGCGTTGTATGTGTGTTATTCCAGTGGAATTGTAGAAAATATTTTAATTGTATATTAGTGGTATGGGAGAGTTTGAGGCTGGTATGTGTTTAAATAATTGTGATAAGGATAGTATCGTGATAAATCGTTTTGTTAATTTAATTGATGTAATTTTATATTGCGATTTTACAGAATAATAATATAAATTTTATATAGATTAAATTGGTATGACATATGCTACTGTATGAAAATACATTTAATAGGGTTGAACAATTTTTATTAGATAAATGTTAAAGTTGAATGAATTATCAATGACATCCGTATTGTTATATTCATTTGAACTCCAAAAATTTATATTTGCAGTAGACAGTTACACATAGTGCTGGCATTCATAGAAAATTGGGATATACCTTTTAATATCATGACTGAAAAATTATATATAAAGAATTAAAAGTTAGCGAGCCTTTTATAATATAATAACAAATATTTTTATTAGTTTATTATAATAATAAAAATCCTATACCAACATGATAAAAGAGAATTAAAATGTAAAGGTTTTAACGTCGTCAACAAATTTTACGACCATCTTAAGGCTTGGTGGGACTTTGACTTTCAACAATTCTTAATAATAATAAACGTTAAATTGTTTTAAAAGTATTCTAGAATATCTAGTGAAAAACACGTGGTTACCAGTACTAAACGAATAGTTTAAAAATTTATTTTCATTATTTTTACATAACAGAACGCATTTAGCTGAAAATAATTGATAAAGTACATACAATTGGAATGTTTTGATATATATATATGAAGGTAATCTAATCCTTTTTATTTCATTTGAAGTAGTTAACCATCATTTTTCACTCGTGTATTTGTGGAAAAAATTATATGTTAATCGTATGAGCCTCATTAACTGGTTAATGTTTTTCAAATATTTAATTCTTTTTAGTTTACTAAATTAATGTATTTGTTAAAAAAATTGAGTGATTTCAGTACACAATTTTATCATTTGTGTGCTGAATTTTTTTTACGGAATTTCAACTCTTTATATTAAAGATTTACATTTATTAAAAAATATATGTAGTAACTTTAAACTACTCGTCTCAACCTTACTTTTGCCTTTATCTTCAGAGTTTAATAATAATAAAGTTCAGGTATAATAACATTATATAATTTGTACAATATATCTGGCTTCCCGGACAACCAAATAAGTCCACTTTTTCGAGTTGCCAAGAAAAACAGGTTTTAATGTTCAAACTTATATGTAAGATTAGGAGTAACGAGATGAGTCGCGATACTTGACTAGTCAATTGACACATTCAAAACACATATTTACATATATTTACATGCTGGTTTCAACAGATTATACATTTTTCGAGGCGTTAAAAACAAGTAAGAACTCAACAGAAGTATATGGTTATTCCGGGAACTGTGGACTTATCTGATAGTGCGGTTCGCGTTTATTTTAGAGCCTATTCTTTAATTTAATTATAAACCGGGTCAATAAATTACATAATTAGCAATTGTTCAGTGAATTCTTATAACTTATTCAAGAAATTTCTATTTTTCTGAAATTTCTATTAAATTTACGACCATTTGTATTGATAAATATATATTAGCTATCATATTCACATTAAATTTGAATAGATAAAATAAATGATAACTACGATAAACGAAAAAAAAAATGATGGGCTTATTCGGTTGTTCCGAGTCTAAAATTTGAAAAATCTTATCTGGTTAAGTTTCGGATGAACTGTATAGCTTTACGACAATATTTTTGCTACTTCTGAAAGTGGTAAATGAAAAAGGCCTATTTTAAGATACAAAATCCAGGGTTATCTCAATTTAAAAAAAAAAAAGTGGACTTATTCAGCTATTCCAGGAATCCACCGATATGTTTTTATTTTCAATTATCATTCAATAATTACCACGAAGCATCGCGCGTAGAGAAAACCGCTACAACAATAAATTTTTTGCGTATAGCAATAAATTATTTCATCTGAATGATACATACCATGCCTGCATATGAAACAAGGAAACGAAAACCAAAAAATCTCCACCCTAACTGCGTACATTTATATAAAATAATAAGGATAACAATTACAACTACTCGGGCATTACATTCAACTCGCTTTACATAATCTCAACACTTGCGCAACGACCATCGGGAAGAAACAACCAACCAACACATTCGAAACATACCCATCGATTTCATTCCTCCAATCCGCAATTAAATATTCTCCCTCGTCCTTTACAATCTTCTCTCGATTAAACATTCACTACAAAGTACGCGATTCCATACAATACAACACAACAGTGGCGGCAAACACAACCACATACGCATATATAAGTACACACAATGGGTAGAGGGAAAATTTACGTGAAATTTCACGCTTTTCCCGCACTACATTCCCCGCATACTCGCCTTGAATATCTGTATGTATGTATTGTACATAGGCAGCTTGGAAGGAGGGAATCGGCCGACGGTTCGCGAGTTAACTAGGAGATGGCGCCACCTGCATCGCCAAGGTAATTCCGTGCTCTCTGTATAGTGGAAGAGTGATATAGGCATATACACGATGGTGAGTTGTACGCGATGTACCGCGAAAACGAGGGTATATAATGGCTCGAAGATGAATATTGCGATTGCACAAGATTGTGGGGAGAGAACTGATGAATGAGTTGTTTGGGTTAATGAAGTGGAATATGTCTACGCGATAGCTGTCTGTGTATGTTTGTGAGTGAATTATATTAGGGAAGTTGTGATTTCATTTGAATGACATTGAATGTTCGTTTATTTGTGGGAGTGGTTGGGTTAATGGATATGATGGTTTTGGAAAACGACAATTTTATCGTTGTTAATTAAATTAAAGATATCTATTCAACGTGAATATAATATCGAGTGAGATTCTTAATGAGTATATAGTTATGTGATTTTCTATGATGACATGTCATAAATTTACAATCATCGTTATTTCTTTTATTTATTCATTTATTTAGCTGCGGAAACGTATTACAATATATTACATATTTACACTCTTGTACTGCATTATATTGGAATGTTGAATTACAATGCTTTTATACTACGAATATTAAATTTTAAATATCTTGGTAGAAAATAAATCAACTTCGTTGGTTAACATGATAATTATAGATATATTTCAGCTTAAGTTACATATTGATATTTAATTAATACTATGATTCTATTTTAAATCATCTACAATATATTATTTTCACATATACATTAATATTTATTGTTCTTCAATAAGAGCAACAGAATCATGCGATAATATTATTAATTTAAAAATTGTCAAACAATTCACCAAAAGTTGGTGATCATTTTGTACCAGGGTAAGATTAAGAATTTGAATTTCTTTGAGTTATTTTAAAATGTTTTAACAATTATGTACTGATCAAAAAATCCTTTCTATTATAGTTCTTTCTTTTCGTTCTTCATCCTGATATTTTGCGCTAGCTAATCAAATATATTTCTTTTTTCACCAATAAAACTATAAGCCCTCGAACTTTCTTGTTTCTTGGTTTAATATTCTAAATCTTTTAAAATAACCGATAAACTACAAATCATGATTCATTCAATACTATATATATTATATAAGCCTCAAAAAAAAACAAAAAGAAAATTCTCCCCCAACTCTAACTAAGTACACAAAAAAAAGTTCTTTCCATCTAACTATACAGAACACACGTATACCGTCCTCGTGAATGATAACAAAGCTCTCGAGTATATCTTTCTTGGTCCGCCGGACACGCGCTCACCTCTATATATATATATATATATATATATATATACACACACACACACATACACAACGCAACGATAATACGTAATGAAAGTATAATCGCGAGTCAGCGATCGCACCGCCGCGAATTAACCGCATGCTAGCCCCATTTGTAGCTACACGACGCGTATCAACGGCTTTATTAATTATGTGGAATGCAATTACGCGGCGGCCGCCACAGTCGTGCGCGGCGGTACAACTGCGGTGATATTGTGTTTGTTGCGTCGACAACGATGGTCGGTGTAGCTCTCGATCAGCTCTATACCTGTCTCTCTCTTTCTCTCTCTCTTTCGCTTTGTGTTTTACTGGTCTGTTTGGTTGGTTGGGAAAATTGTTTTAGAAAAGTTTGTTTGTCGTTTACTAAGTAGCTAAAGGTTGGCAATAGTTGCGGGAAGTGGAAAGATTTTTTTGTGGTCGTTAATGGAACGCTTATAGCTATATGTGTCGTTTTTTTCAAGTTATTTTTCAATTTGTATTTAGATAGAAGGTGTACGTATAGAGTAGCGAGGAAACTTGGGTTTAGAAAAATTTTCAAAACAGTGTAATTTGAGTTGATAATAAATATTTAACCAATTTTCTTAGGAGATATATGAAAATTTCGTGACAAACCCCTTTTAATGTTACAGTATATAAAGAAACGTATCTAATGTTGTTACTTATAAGAAGAATGGCGATGTGATTGATTATTCTGCATTTAATTCATTTTTCCATAAGAAAAGTATTAATGATCTGGTATAGTTATAAATTACACTAGCTGTCGGAGCTATTAATTTCTCCAACTTGATAAAATCATGCAATTAGATCAATTTCAAGATTAAACGTTTAAGAAATTGCAGTTTATCGCATTACGATCGATTTATCATCCATCAACTTATACCCGATTTGTTTGTCAACGCGCTTTGATTCTGCTATTAACCACACGTGGTTTGTCTTCGAGAGAATAAAAATAACGTTAATAATACCGAGTTGATTTAATTTACGTCTCGTTATAGCCGCATAAATAATGGAAAACCTCGACTCGTAAAAATTTCGTACTTTACGAGCACGAAGTTTCACATGCAACGATATAATCATGAAGTTTACATAGCGCTCATGCGCGCTTTTATTCACCTTTAATGCGAAATAATGAAAATTCAGTTTTCAATATTTTAATTTGTTTTTGCTTTTTATTGATACTCGCGCGGGGTAATTCAGATGTGCTGCTGCTGCCACAGCGACGTGCGCGTATTATATATGAATATTTATGCACTTACGAACAAGTTCTACTCTTTGAGCGCCGTTATGTGTATACACGTATGTATATATGTATATATATATATTGTCCGTAATAAATTCAGAAAACCTACTTCATAATACATATACGCCGGACGATAATATCTATTTGAATTTATAAATTTATTTTCATTAATTTAAGTTTTCAGAAAAAAAAGTCATCTTGGAGGCTGGGGGCAACAATCACCGCAGCTAATTAAAATTTTTACGGTTCGAGGCGAGTGTGATTTTCATAATTACTTCAAGTTTCTCGGTCGCATGGAAAATCTTTCAATATATATACAAAAAAAAAATCAAATCGCTGGTATTTTAAATTTTTCTTATTTATCTAAAGTTAGAAAATATAATTTTTCAGTAATTTTCCATATTTACTTTAATGTTTAGACTCTACCACTGATCCACCATTACAACCATAATTTATTATCCCTACACACCAACCCCTTTCTTTGCTTACCATACCCAACTTCATCCACCAAAACCACCCGATTGCAACCCCTGAATCTCCCAAAAAATCCTCTAAACCATCACCTCAACAACTTCACCGAAACCTCCGCCATCTCATCTCTGATCTTTCCTCTCTCCGTTGAGCTCACTCATAGTCAGTCTCTCCCTATGTCGCCGCTTCAAGCGAGAGAAGGACGTCGACTACTCACACATACATGTATACGTATATACATCGAATCGTCGCGAGAAACGTCAGTAGTAGTCGCCCGCCTCTCTCTCTCTCTCTCCCCGCGCGCGCGCGAGCATTCGCTCTCCGTTCCTTCAATTCAATTGAATTCTATTCCGGCGTGCAGTTGATATCATTGAGGTCACCACTTAAATCCTCATTGTCGTTTCGTCGCTTATTGTTTCACCCTTCGGGGTACATGTACCACTGCCGTTGCTATACTGCTGCTGCATGCGCGCGCGCGTTTCTCTCATTCTATCGTCTGGCCATGCTGGTGTATACGTATACATATATACGCATGTATATATACCCGCACCTAGGAGTCTTGAGGGCCGTCGTATATATATATGTGTGTGTGTGTGTATATATATATATATATATCAGTCGATCGGACCACTCGACACGCGGTCGCGCACAACAACGTGTTTTCCTCGTGGGGCTGTAATATACGCGTGCATAGTGCATGTATGTGTGTGTGTGTGTCGTTGGTAAAAGAGGCTCGAAAAATTAAAGACCGGAAAACGATGGAGCGATCGCGGATTGACGGATGATGGTGGTGATGATGACGATAAGAGAGAGAAGGAGAAAGAGAAAGAGTGAGAGATTTTCCGCAGTCGGATGTGTGCGATGATGCGTGCGCATGGCGCTAAGATTTAAATTGAATCACGACGCGTGAAATTGGGATTATTATGTTTGGTTTGGGCGGTATGAGAGTGAAAGAGAGAGAGAGAGAGAGAGAAAGATGGATTGGGGCGGTGATGATCGTGAGTGTAATGCACCTACGTGGCGAGGGAGACGAGGAGATGTGATATACATTGATTAATGCTTGTCTCGTAATGATTAATATAATCTATGAGAAAGTAAGAAGTTCCTGATAATTTTGTATCCAGTTTTAGTAGATGATTGAAATTTAGGAATATTTTTCGCATATATTTCAAGAATATTTTCACCTTTTCATCATTATTCCTTAATCTCCTTATTTAAATTTTTCAGTTTTCCAAACGCGACGGATTATTTGTTTTACTTGTCGCGTAACCGTCAGAAAATTAAAAACTTTCATCAAACCCATGCACCACAACCTCCTCAACAATAGCAAAGTCCACATCAATTCTCCAACATTAACAATCGCCATTAAAACCACGTTTGGCAACCTCCCAAAACCTATAATACGTCGCCGCTACTATGCACCAGCACCCACACACATGTGCCTCTTTCAAAACTTCTAGACTCTAGCTTCTCTCTCTCTCTCTCCCTCTCTTCTAGCAGGTACCAACCTCAACCACACTACACACATCATGACGCTCACATACACTAGAGTCTCGACCGACTTCATCCCTCGGCAGCAGCGTCGCGAAATTCACGTCAAGGGCTCTCGACACCGGCGGCAGCGGCGACGACGGCACTGGACGATCTTTTTTTTTCGCGAGTCCGCGCGCACACATACATACATACATACACATACATACTTGTGAGAAATAATGGAGCGAAGTGAAGTGCGTCGCGCGGCGAAGTGGGCATTGTTGGCCCACATGCTCACCGACGAGCAGTTCTGTGCTCTGCTGTGCTACCGTCGCTACTATACTGTAGTCGATCGACTTTTATTACGCGTATACATGTGAGTCTGCGATGGGAACGTAGAGAGAGAGAGAGAGAGAGAGAGAGAGAGAAGGGCGAAAAATAACCTCGAGTGGCCGTGGTTCTTTCGTTACACTCCATTTCTCGATTTTTGCAAGCAAAGAGAGAGAAAGAAAGAGAGAGTGCGTTCTCTATATATATGTAGACGCGAATTTTTTAAGGGAACCTTGTGTCCTTTGTTCACGCGATATTGTAACATGTCAATATTTTGCACGAGACTTGGGTGGTGTGTATATGTGTAAAGGGGGTGGTTCGAAATTGACGATTGTATGTGAGAGAATGAAAGAGGCATTGATGATCGAAATGGGAAAATATGTAACGGATAGCGCGGTTCGTTGATCTGAATGCATGGGAAGTGAACGCATTATATATCTCATGTGTATGGTTGATTGAATTGGCTTGTTTTTGTTTGTAGATTTTTAGTTTCGAAAGTATTTTTTTAAATATAATAAGTATCAATGTAGGTATATTGACGGTGCCTACGAAGACTATCACTCTCAAAAATGTGACGAAATAAACTATCACTTTGAATATATGCAGTGAACACTATTATTATAATTTGTGTGTCAGTGAAAACTATCACCCCTAACAAAGCGCGGCGAATAACATTACTTTTCAATGCGTGGAGACGAAAACTATCAGTTTGGTTTTTGTGCCAGCGAAGACTATCACTTCTCAACAAAGCGCGGCGAATAAAATTACTTTTCAATGCCTGGAGACGAAAATTATCATTTTGGTTTTTTTGCGTTTCTCTCCAACACACCCCTTCCTTTAATTAAACAGAAATAATAGTTTTCATCAGCATACATCGAAGTGTAATTTTTTTTACCGCAAATAGTTCAGGAGTGATAGTCTTCGCGGGCACGAAAACAGAAATAATAGTTTTCGTTAGCATACATCGAAGTGTAATTTTTTTCGTTGCAAATAGTTCAGGAGTGATAGTCTTCGTAGGCACCGTCGATATGTTCTATAAATTTAAATCAGTGCATAGATGCATTGATACTCTAAATCAGTCGTACACTCATAACTATAGTAATCAGTGAAAATCCACTGATAATTATAGTCAATATTCGCTAATTCAAAGTATATAGACGTTTTCTACGAGTCTTCAGCTACTAAAGTAAATGTTGAACCAGGATGTTTCTTTCCTCTCTCGATTTCTGATCCCGTTGTAAATATTATGTTTTTATTTAAGTGTTATTTTGTTAAACTGTGTGTATTTATTTCATATTAAATGAATTGTTATTACACAGGCACACAAAAAGAAAAAAGTGGTCTGTACCAAAACACTGACTATCATATCCTTATGAAT
>JAYJLV010000056.1:10400662-10430311 GCA_036873485.1 Torymus texanus
CTTCTTCTTCTTCTTCTTCTTCTTCTTCTTCTTCTTCTTCTTCTTCTTCTTCTTCTTCTTCTTCTTCTTCTTCTTTGGCTGCATTATCTCTCGGACTCGCGTATATGGATGAATGAACGGATGAATGGGAGTGGAGCCAAGCTTTTGTAAGCGAAATTGATTCTCACGATTATATTATAGTGGTCCTCGTATGGGGGGTTCCCTGATTTTTCAGGAATATAGCTTACCCGGATAAATATCAACAGATTGAGTTAGATTCTTGTGATGACATTAAAAAGTACCTGCGATGTTTTTACACAACTTCATTTTATAAATATACTTCAAACATTACGTAACAACTCCTCAACTACAGCCGCCCCCTGATAATTAATTAATCTGTACATCCAGAGGATAATACCCCCAAAGAGCGAGGATCGCCAAGCCACGAGCCAGCCGATATTATTAAAGCCAGCTTAATGGAGAGAGAGAGAGAGAGAGAACGAGAGGTCCTTCCAGCTGCGAATCCTTTTTTGCGTCCCGCCGCGGCGACTCCCGGATGCTCCAAGTCATTAGGTCCTCCGCGCCTCTCCGCCTTTTCTTTCTCTCATCCGCCTGTATATATCTGTGTGCGCGTATATGTGTGTGTCATTTCGCGAGCGGCTTCCTCGTGCGCGCGCGCGCGGGCCGTTTTATTTCTCAATTCGGGAGGTCGTCGTACGGTGCTACCCAGGAGTGGACTATCCCATTAAGATATATATTCAATTTTTAGTTATGTTTTTTTTGTACAAATAACTTTATTAATTCTCTTGTTTGCAAGACGAAGCAATATAATAGAAAACAAAGTCCTGTAATCAATGCTATTTTTTTTCTTACAATAGTCTATTGAATGTTAATTGAATCACAAAACATTCATGTATATCAACCAGAAAATATTGCAACTCATGAAGCTTTACAGGTGCTAAAGTATATAACCCCTGGTATATCCAATCAATTCCCCAACTTATACTAGCACCCTCCCAACACTCATCCATCCTTAGTCAAGGGGAAAAGCTAATATTTCCTTCGACACTTGCACACGTATATGTAGAGAGAGAAAGACAGAAGCGACGACGACTTTTACGAGGGTCTCTAGCCGTTGTTTAAAAATCATTACAGTCCCTCTACGTCGTCAAACGTACACACATATATATACACTTGAGAGAGAGAGAGAGAGAGAGAGAGAGAGGCAACCTTTCGGCAGGTGTGGAAACCACTCGTCTCTAGTGGTTGCTGTATAGACGTACCTGCACGGAGAGAAAGAACCGAAATTGATTGACTCTGCCGGCACGTGTGTGTATGTGTACATATATATATTGATGGATGACGCGATGTAATGAATGAGAATTAAACGACCGTTATTGTGAGTGCACGAGTATATAAAGGTTGGGAAAAAGGGTTTTCCGTTATAACGTCAAGCGAGAGAATGGACGCATCGCTCTTTGTTTTTCGCTGAATCGAGGCTATTTTTTCCTGGCGTAATGTAATTTGGGTATTGAAATGTTAAGGCTCTTTTTTCGTAATAATTTAATGATGGAACGAAAGCAAACGACGATGAACACGGTTATGAATGGATGAAGTTTCCAATAGTCAGGTGAGTATAACCCATGTAGTATTAAGTCGTTAACTTTAAAATGAAATCATTGGTTTTTTAATGAATTTCATCCGATGAAGATGCATCGTTACGTTTTATTACAAAATCTTTAAATATAAGAAACAACAGTGGTATACATTCTAGTATATTTTGAAAATTCACTTCGATAAACCAATTACGAATTGTTGTACTACAAATCAACAGTCTGTCTTAACCAACTCTTCAACCTATATCCCTCCGATGCATCATCTCCACCGTTAATCACCGGCAATTACATCCTAATCCATTACATCTAAAATCAAGACACCCACACAACTGCGCATCACGTTAACCAAAAAGAAAAAAAAAACAGTTGCGCCCGCATGTCCGGTTCTAACTCACCAGCTTCACTTGCTCACTCGCTCTCTCTCTTTCTCTCTCTCTCTCTCTCTCATCCGTCGATCAATAAGCACGCGCGCACGTATCATTTAAGACAAAGCCAGTACTGCTGCTGCTGCTACTACTGCGTACGTTACACACTACAGCAGTCGTCATCGCGCACGTCCGATCCGTAACTGGAACATGGGAACAGTCCGGATTTCTGGTCCAGAAAGCAAGTGTATATATGTATGTATATATACGTATATAACACGTACATGTATATGTATGTATGTGTGTGTGTGTGTGTATGTCACGTCGGTAGAGCCCCGCCGTCAATGAATAGATAACGAAGGCGAATGAGGTAGTTGAGAGGCGGCCTGATACATCGGCGACATCGCCGTGTAACATTTATCTGCATAATTTGTTCTTATCAGTGCGATTCTCCCCCGCTAGTGCGCGGTGTGCCAGTATAGTCATATAGCGTAACGACTGTACTGTCACAGAGATTCTCAACTATACGTGTGTACGTGGTTCTGCGATGTGGTACGACTGATTGGTATTTTCCATCGACTGGTCAATTGGATGTGCAAGGATAGAAATTACTCTTCTTTTTTTTTGTAACATGGTAAAGGAGATGTATGAGATAATATGTGGGGGTGTAAGTGGTGTACACGCAGAGAAAGATCAATTTGAGGCAAATAGAATCCTTTTGCTTCAAAAGGAAAATAAACTTGATTTGGCTATCAAAATTAATTCCTCTTGCCTCTAGAAAAAAATCCTTTTCAGGCCGATTACTCTTGTGTCAAGAGGATTCCTCTTGAGGCAAAACGAAAATATATATCTTTTTTCCCCTAAAAAATTTTTTGTTTAATTGTACTTATTTATACATTTTTTATGAGATACAAATATATTTTAAATTGTACAGGAGTATTAGAGAGTACCTTTGAAAAAAATTGTGTTACGAAAATTTGAAATATATGTCCATCACCGAGAATCGAACTCACGACCTTTGGGTTTGGAAGCCAAGATCTTAACCACTAGATTATCAATGCCTTTTAAAAAAAATAACATAAGATGGTATATGAGGCACTTCAGAATCGTTTCGCTTCAAAAGGATTCCTTTCGCTTCAAAAAGAATACCTTTTGCTGGAACAAATAAAATACTTTTGGGTCAAGAAAAATATATTCTGGAAGCAAAAAATCAAATAAAAAGTTTTTGCCTCAAGAGGTATATATGCTAAGTTCAAAACGGGAATCGTTTTTCCATAAAACGATTATCGTTTTGCCGCTAAAGGACCATTTTTCTGCGTGTATTATCAGAACGTAAAAATTAATTGTTTTGATGTACGGTACGTTGCAATGTTGATAAAAATCAGCAATACTACTTATTCTCTTTCACTTTTTCATAATTCTACTACTGGATATGCTTCTCTCTCATTCCATTCACGTTCAAGCTGTAAGATAGCCAATTAAAAATTACGCTCCAGCGACAATTCAATTCAATCCCGCCTAACCTAATCCAGGAATCTCGCAACAATAATTGCGCGCTACGCCCGCGCAAAATGCAATCGCGCACAACTATGTGTATGGGTGTGTGTGTGTGTTCGTGTGTGTTGTGGAAAAGATGGTTCATGGGTCGAGATCGCGCGCATGTGGTCGACCATCACAATGTTTATTCGCTCTGAATTCCACAGCTCTCTTTCTCTCTCTCTCTCTCTCTCACTCGCTCTTTCTCTCTTTCTCTCCCGCTCATGCTACAACGCGCGAATCACTCATACGCGCACCGACCATAAAAATACAAATTTTTTTTTTTTTGTTTCAAAGTCAATTATAATACTGCTAATTTCAAAAAATAGGAGTAGCCTTTAATCGATATTTATCTATTTTTCTCCCAGTAATTTTTTCAAGGGTATTAGTATGTATTAGTCGTCGGTTTTCCTTGATGCGTCAGTTGTTTCACGGATACAGGTACAGTTATTTCGGAAAAATGTAATTCATAAAAAAATTCAAAAGCTTATTACGACTGGTAATCACATATTAATATGATACATGGGATTAAAAAATTAATTAACGAATATATAAAAATTGTGATCATAAAGTGGTGAATAGTTTATATTTGCAGAAAGAATGTCATGCAACCGGAATTCCAAATAAATCTTAGCGTAAGAACAGCCAAATATAAACATTTATAAAAGATTGAATCATCGATAAACAGGATAAACGTAGCGCGAATTTAAAACCGCAAACACTTTATCTTTGCGCGGGAGCAATTTTACAGCGGCTAATTCTATTTGGCACTAGAACAAATTTAACTCTTTTTATTTCGCTCTCCTTAAGTTATACTTATTGCAGTACATTAAAGACACCCCATACCTACACACACGCGTGCGCGCGCACACACGATGTTTAAGAGCTAAGCAACTACTCAAAGCGAGTGAGTTGATGCGAGCCGCGTATCACGAGAAGGAAGTTCAATTTAACCCAATAAAAGACAATCAGAGGTCGACGGCGACCGCAGAGAGACGGAGAGAGAGAGAGAGAGAGAGAGAAAGAGAGAGAGGGAAAAAGAGAGAGAAAGAGAGCGAGTGTACTAGTACTATTTCTCTCCGATCTCGCTAAGCAGATCTGTCAAGGGACTTTTGCCATTCAAACCGGCCGTGTCTTCGCTCAAAATCTTAAACAGCAGTGAGCTGTGATTATTGTGCCCTCTTCCCCTTCTTGGCTGAGCTGTTTACTCGTAAAATCAGTGCCCCAGCGTGTGCTGGAATATTTGTCGCTTCTACGAATTAAAACGTCCGTGTAAGGAAATTAAATCAGTTCTACGGTTGCTACAATTATTCACGAGTATAGAATTCAATTCTATCGTTAATCATGAAAAATAAGCTTCGTTTGATAATAATTATATTGATAATGTACACGGTAAGGTATGTAAAAAGCATTAGAGAATTAAATCCGTTTGTATCTTCTAAGGAAGTGGGCATATCAAGCGTGGCAGTAAGTATTTGTTATTTATTTGTAATTTGTCGGTATATAAAGTAATTTATTTCATACATTTTTTATTTATGATATTTAAGGCAAAGATTGTTGACTCTTGCTTCAAAGGTAAAACAAAAAATACTATTCTCATCGACAGGAATCAAAGTGATCTAGTTATTTTTAAATCTCTTCTTGCGAAGTCTATTATTCCGATGACTATATTTGAAATATACGATAACAGAATTTTTATAAACAACAAACGATTTTTAATTCCAAACAACCTTACCAAGATTCATGTTCGGAAAAAGAATTATCCAGTAACTAGCATGATTATTGCCACTTCCTCTGCTTCAATCTTGACTACAACATTAAAACATACAAGAGATTCCGTATGGTGGAATCATGCTGCGCTTTATTTAATAGTCAATAATGACTCACCAAATAGTTGCCAAGAAGCAACAAAGTTTCTTGACATAGTTTGGAGTTTTAGTATTCTGTCAGCTATATATTTATGCAAAAATAAAACTCAATTGTCATTGTATAGTTTTAATCCTTATACAGATTTAGCTCCGATGTTATGGCAAAAGGTAACATATTCTTCAGAAAACAAACAACTAACATTTTTTTATTATCCTGTTTCTAATTCCGACGAAATTTTCTTATCAAATGGTAAGTATTCAATGAAAATCTTTTTATTTATAACTTAGTTGTGAAAGCAGACGTCTAATTAAATATTTTAATATAGATGCATCATTGTGTAAGGCTCTGTATTACGATAAAGCGAAAAATCTAGGGTATTACAATTTGAAAGTAGCACTTTTTCATGATCCAATTGGTTTTCCTTACGATAAAACAAGAACAGGTTACAAACGTTTTAGCGGATATGCTTTTAAATCGATGAGCACAATTTTGAGCGAGATGAATGCTACTATAACTGTAAAAATTACAAAAATTGTTGGTTACGTCGATAAACATGGAAAATTTCATGGAGCTGTTAAAGATGCCCTTTCCAAAACAGCTGATCTTCTGATGAATACATTTCTAATTCGCAATTACTGGTCAGCTCAAGCGTATCCTTACAGCACTAGCATTATTAACGTTCTCTGCTTGAAAGAATCCGAAAGATTTATTCATAAATTTCAACTTAATTTTGATTTAACATGTTGGATTTTTTTCATTATAACATGTTTTACTTTGATTATTCTTTTAAAATACATTTTAAAACAAACAGTAACTTTCACTATTTTAGAATTTACACATCTACTCTTATATGGACAATTTATACATGAACCTAGATCAAGAACCTTTCCCAAAAAACTAGGACTTATAATACTTGCAACTTTTATGATGAATATTTTTATACAAAGCCAATTAAGTGCTTCTAAGATCGTGACAGATCAAGGTCCACTTATTAATACACTTGATGATTTAATTAAATCCAATTTGACTATTTATGGTGTCCAAAGTCATAAAGAATTAATATCAAATGAAGAAATCCGCACACGTTTTAAAGTAAGCAAAACTTTTGCCGAGTGCGTTATTCGCCTTTATAAAGGGCAACGTATCGGCTGTTTGATTCCGAGAAACATTAGAAGAATATATTTATTTAAAAACAACAATATTTATACTTTAAAATTTAATTTATTAGAAAGAAGTAATACTTTTATTATTTCAAGAGATTCGCCTATACTATATAAAATTAACTGGTTTTTATCAATCATGACGGAAACGGGATTGATAAACTATATTGAAAAAACGGAAAAACGTTACTTTCTGAAAAATTATACGGACGATACTGATGTGAATAATTCTAATTTTGAAAAATTAACTTTTAGTTTTCATGTATTAATAGGCGGTTCAGTATTAGCACTCGTTGTCTTATTCCTAGAAGTTATTATTAATTTGAAAGAATAATTAAAATAATCCTTAGTAGTCTAAATATTTTTAAAGTAAGATATTAGATATTTTGCCTTTACTTATTGATTTATTGATATTATTATTTTTGTTGAGATAACGAAAATTTGAACTTAACTTCTACGTAACGTGGTTGAATTAAATTTCTCTTCAAGGTACTTTTTGTACTATTACCTCCAAATTTCACAAATTTTGTATAGATACTTATAAAAATTAATGAATAAAAATATTTATTTATTAAGCGTTACACCAAAATCGATAAAAAAAATTTACTATTAGAATACGAAATAGTTAATCAGGTTTTATGAGTGATTCACTTATATAGTATTATTATAAAAATCACCTCTCAATTTATTGAACTAAACGTTTTTATAAAAAGACGATAACACTATATTTAGTTATGTACATAAACATTTTAATCTATTTGAAATCAATAATATTTTTCTTTCGTATTCACTAAAGCTGAATCTATTTTAAAGCATTTAGATGTTAAGATTACAAGAGCGTTTTTTGATAATTGAGGCAAGAAATATCGATTTATTGAGTTTTGTGTGTTAGTGAAACAAAGTGTTTTGAAACTTCTTTAGTTGACAAGAAATATTCGTAACTGTAAGTTGTATTAGTCAAAAATAAATAAATGTGAATAATGTTGATTTAATTTAATAAAATAATAATACAAGAAATAACAAGATATCATTCCTTTGGTGGAAAAGTTTTATTAAAAGTTCTATTATACTGTATTTGCATACAACATTTATGTTATATACCATATATGTTTGCTAAACTTAAAGATAATTATTTTACTTCAATTCAGAATTATAACTTTTTAGAAGCACATGTAAGTATTATAACGGAATTCGGGAATAAAAAGCGGACTTCGTTGCAACGAATATTCTAACAAAGTTTATTAGAGTTTCGATTTCATGAATTTACCCATTATAACAGTCTGCCAGAAAAGCGCGACTTTTGCTCTGCAATATCGCGTTCGATTCGATTTTGGATCAAACTCTCTTTGACCGCGAGTAAACGATTGCGGACACGATAAAAATGTTCAAAAGGAGATGTACTTGAGATTTATTTGAGTAAATAATTTTGATACGTACAGCTCTTCAGCCCTAAACTACATAAAATACCAACAATTTAAGCCCAACTGGATTAAAATCTATCACCTCTGTGGACCTGTAGGCTACGCCAAAGCCTAAATTTTGAAAAGTCCATATCTTGGGACAAAGTAGATCTAGAAATTCCATTTTTGGCTTATTGTATTATAAATATAACATAATTAGAGTAATACTTATTGATTCCTTAAGTTCAGTTTATATCAGTACAACCTAAATATTTAAAACTTTTTTCAGTTGAAAAAAAATATTCTTTACCTCAAGCCGTGACAGTCATAATCAAATCCATGAAAATACTAGTTAAATTTAATAAAATTCAATCAAAGGCATGTAAAGGTATTATATCTTTAGTATCATTCAGTTGAGCACATAGATGAATGTCTTTTTAACCTTTTGAATGACAACCTAAGCGACTGTCTATACCCTACTATCATATTTGGTGCTTTTGAAAATAAAATCAAAGATGTTCATATATCGCGAGATAATTTAATTGAAAGAAGTGCCACATATTTATTTGGCATGGATTCATCGTTTATAGTTCCATTTAATACAATTTTAAGAAAACTGAATGAAGCAGGACTTGTAAGTTTAATGTTGAATAGAAAGATGTCTAAATATGCTCATCGTGAGAATAATAATAGTAACAAAGTAAAACCTCTTGAAATAGTAGGCTAATATATGCATTTTATGTTTTATTTATCGGCTGGATATCAAGTATTCTCTTATACATCATTGAGAATATGTTTTTGAAAATCAAAAAAATTGTAAAAGACGTGTAATAAAATTTAACTGCAATTTATTTTCAAATAATATTGCTATAAAATACAAGCCAATTAGCTTTCTTTGTATTTAACTAATTTTATCACTGTAAAATGTTGATTTGTTGTTAGATATATCACGACTGATTGAAAAATTCGCAACAAAAAAGAAATTTCATTGACTTACATCGTAATACACTTCCAAAATTAAATCACTTTAAAAAATATTACATAGAAGAACATTCGTCGCTGTCGCCTATCCACCATACGACATTACCCTATACCCCCATATAGACCTGCCGAAGGACCCATTCGACAAATCGTCGTCGTTGTCGGACGTCCGGAAGTCTCGCGGAATGCGCGCGCGCGCGCGTACATGCCCTGGGGGATTAGGCGAGGTCCACCCTCTCTGGCTCTCTGGCTCTCTCTCTCTCTCTCTTTCGCTCTCTATCTCTGTCGGGTATTAGCGATTACACGCGCCGGGGAGTCCATACACCGGGTGATCCAGCGTGGAACTAAGCAGACAAAATGGCTACGCTCCCCCAACCTTCCGCTGTCTCTCGAATTTTTTTTTTTTTTTCGTCGCCCAACGCGCTGTGTACTTCGGCCTCTTTGTAGTGCAGACGGACGGATAGATGGATGGATGGATTGGAAGAGAGAGAGAGAGAGAGAGAGAGAGTGAGAGAAAAGAGTACGGCAACGTGAGTATGGGATATATACGTCGATGTGGGTTAGCGTCCGGGTGGAAAAGAGGGTATATATATAAAGAGGCGTAGGAGTGTGAGTAAGAAAGAGTAACAGAAAGAGAGCGAGAGAGAGAGAGAGAGAGTGAGCGGGCGTCTTTTCGGGGAGAAAAACAGAAGATTGGGCGATGTGAATGGTTGATTCCTCTGATGGAAGAATTTGAGCTTGAGTTTAAAGTAGAGGTCATGTAGAGTTCGACGAGAATGATTCGTTTTGTAATTTCTATGATATGACAGTTTAACAATAATAATTGTAAAAGTATAATGATACATACTATAAAATCAAAAATTTTCATTACATCTTCCAATTTATGTGAATATTCTTCTAAAATCGATTAACAATGACTTGTTCGTTAAATTCTTTAGTATTTAAAATCGAAATTTTCGGTGTATACAAATTCCAAAATAATGGAAATAATTCGTTTTCCTAGTTAGGTGATAATAATAATATTATAAAGTAGTGCTGTTTTGATTTTTGAACTGATACATCATATAGTTATTTGAGTAGTAGATTTGAACGATAAAATGCATCATTATCCTATAATTTCTCCGAGTATTTATTCAATTAAACAGTCAATATTCGACGTCTTTGTAGTTACGTAAACCATACGATTTATATAAATTATGTCACAAATTACTGTCTGCATACAAGAGTCGTTAAAACAGTACCGTAACGTCGACACCAATTGCCCTGAACTTTTCATGATCCTAAACAATATAAGTCACCTTACATGACATTACTTACGCTTACAACGCTGTCCGCAGTCATCCTCAAAAGCCTAACTATAGCTACCGAAATCGCATCGAAACGTCACCTCCTCATCCCCCCCTTCCCCCTCTCAAACCTCAAGGTATCATCCTTTCAAAACGCCATTCGCACACTTAGCTTTGAAACAATGATCCAAGCATCATCTCTGTAACTAATACCCCACCTTTCCCTAGAGACTTCATCCTTCCTCCCTCTTTCTCTCACTAAACCTAAACGTTGACAAGCACCGCGTACAATACCTCCACTCGAGATCTCGCGTAAACACACTCACCGTGACCTCTCTCTCTCTCTCTCTCTCTCTCACTCTCTCTCTCTCTCTCTCCTGTCTCTCAATCCCATTATACCTACACCATCTCACAAACCTCTTCTTCTTCTTCTTCTTCCTCCTCCTTCTTCTCTCCTTTCGCACGCTGTCTATATATGTCTCGTCCCTGTACGTGGTATGTATATATATATATATATATATATATATATATATATAGACACGCACGGTGTCATCCTTTTCTACACACCGACAATAGGCTTCTAAATCCGATTTTCCATGCCGATCGCGTTAAACGCAGCCCCAAGGATTAAGCGCCAGGCTAGCAGCAGCAGCAGTAACAGCGGCGCCGATGTTTACGAGAGCCATTAAAGGGATTCGCCGCCCCGCGGTGCCTATACGCACGGGAACATGCGCGATGGGGCCCCCCTACCCCCTTTTCGAAATTCTCTGCGCGCACGCGCACACGACAGGGTGTTAAGGGTAGAAAGGGGGCGCGAGGATATGCTATATACGCCACATGCTGAGTTGTATAAGAGAGTGAGTGAGGTGAGGTGAGAGTCCAGGATACGTGTGATGTAGGCTATTGTCAGAGGATGAAGTATGTGTATGTGTGTAAGGAATTAGTTGATTTTTTTGTTGTTGGGATGTAATATCCGTTGGTCTTTTTAGGGCTGTGATGTCGAGTGGTCATGTTTTGGAATGGATTTATTATTGGTGCTTGAATGTGTGGAAAAGTATGCTATGCTTGTACAATTTGGATAAGATATTATTGCGCCTGTACACTATTACAATTGAGTGAAATCTAATAATACTTATATTATCGCTTGTATAAATTAGTAGATTTATGATTGAATTATATATCTGTTTTATATAAATGCTATGTCATAAATAGATAGTGATCGATAGTATAAAACAGTCGTTGAAATTTAGATTTAGCAACTTGTCAAATTGTTTGAAGAATTTTAGTTGTAAATATTTTAAATTACTGAATAATCCCATATACTGGTTAAATATTTTCTAATAAATACAATAAGAACTAAGAAAGCAAAATATATTTCCATATCAATTTATTATTAAGAATCCACATATACTTACTCTCCCCATCTACTCGTATATATATATGATTTTCCAAAATACTAAAATAACCCAACTAATACCTATCAATCAAACTGTGTTCAATATTAATCATATTCCATGTAGATTCAAAATTCATTAAGACCCCCAATATAATTAATTCCATCCAAATACATACACGTACACACTCCGCACTCTCCACGGCGGCTCGTGACCTCGCACGTGTACAGCAGCAGCATCCGCAGCAAATCAAATTAAAAAAGATTTCCATCCGGACTTATAAAGTCATTAACGTCGTTTTCGGTAAAACGACCTGAACAACGGCAACTACGACGACGACGACAAAAGAGAGTAAGTATTTACACAAGCTAACATTCCGCGACACGAGAGCCTGCAGAACACGCTAGTGGCAATGGACCGGTAGCAGTTCCGTTCCGCAAGTGTGCGAGGGAGGAGAGAGAGAGAGAGAGAGAGAGAGAGAGAGAGAGAGAGAGAGAGAGAGAGAGGATCGCCCGTAGGAATTAAGGCAACGAGCCTTCGGCCTTTGCCGCTCGGCGACTTTAATTGCGCGTAATTGTTGCGAAGGTCGGAAGCGGCCTGTAGAGACGTTTGCCCACGCAATTGACGGTCACACCACAGCAGTAGAAGCAGCAGTAGCAGTTCTCTTTTCTCCAGGCTATGTCGTAGCGATAAGGTATATATATTGTCTTTTTGTACCCCAAAAGTCGTCGATGGTAGACTATACAAGTGTTAATTGGATTATACGCCAATTCGATAAGTGTCTTTGGTATTTTAATGTAGAATGCAATTCTTATTTGGTTGTAAGATCCAGTTTCGTTAAGAATTTTGTAAAATTGTCGAATCCACAATAAAAGAAGAAGAGTGAGATCGAATTAACACTATCGTATATTTTTCCACTATTGTATAAATCAAGAATCGTTATAGTTCCCGGTCAAGACAGTATATATCTATACCAGCTTAAAAATAAGCATAATCGGCCTGTTTTATGGGCCTCTTAGCCGTTTGAAAGATACCGTACGGCAAAGTACCCACTTCCAGTCTATTTTTACTGTCAACAAAAAATCTTTTTAGAAATTCAAAAAAACCAACTTTTCTCGTTCCCTCTTTATCTCTCTTCGTTCCACTTCCGAACGAGCATGTATATATATTCACCGCGAAAGCTACTATCCGTAGTTTATGATCCGCTCGCGAATGACACAGCCGTGTGCGCTCCTCCCATTCTCTCTCCTTCGAATTCCTTTTTCCTCTCTTGCTCATATATATATATACTCGCTTACTCGTACATATATCTATATATACAGATAGACAAGGGTAGAGCTCGAGTTTTCAGAAAAACCGTTTCGCCGTCTTTTTTCGTTCCCTGAGCTCTCTACACGCGCGCATGGTTGGTAGTAGGATGATCGGTGAAAAAAGCAAGTTCAACGCGAGCGCATGCAAAGCGTGCATTTGCAGAAATTCCAGTAGCAAGAGAACGAAGAGAACGAAGAGAGAGAGAAAGAGCTAAGCGCATGTATATATATATATGTGTGTGTGTATGTGTGTGTGTGTATGAGTGGAAACAAATCCAGAGGGTTTTCTGCTGAAACGCGCATTTTGAAGAAAACACGCATGCGTAATTTGCCGACTGTCATTATGCGGAGCTCGCGATGTGAGCGAACTCTCTCTCTCTCCCTCTCTCTTCGTGATTATCTTCTCGCACTCGCCAGCTCTTGCTTGCTCTCCCTTTCTTTCCCTTTATTTTATCTGCCTCGAAGGTAGACATTACACTTGGGTGCAAGTCTCTTGCTCTGTGCCTTTTCTTTTCCTCCTTCTCTTGCTGCTGCTACACATACACACACACACACATATATATATGTTGCTTCGTATACTCATTTTTACCAGGGCAAAAGGTGCAAGATGCGCGCATATACTCATACATACACAGACAGACAGACCGACACACGTCGCAATCATTATTAATTGCGTTCGATTTTTCGAAATTGTTTTTGCCGGATGATGGTAATGATAGCGAGAAGAAATTTCGGACGCATTCCTTTACTCTCTATATACGGGTATATAACATACATATATATATATATATATATATATACACACACACACACACGTACGTACGTACAGACACGAGAGGGAAAAAGAACTCAGCTGACGTCGTAATGACTCTTTTACGACGATTTCGAATGCAAAAATTGCAAAGTCTTCCCTTTCTGCGACTGAAATCGACGTCGAAGGGAAGAAGAGAGAGAGAGAGAAATATATATATGTACATGTTTCGCAATTACGATTCTTGCATGCGATGCGCGCCGTGGCAGAAATTGATTTTAAAAGCGAGAATTCGGGTAACGGGATCACCGCCGGCAGTGTGCACCAATGTTTTGAGGGAAAAATTAGAAGAAAGGGGGGGAACTAATTTTTGCCAAATAACACATATTACGCGGGAATTTCCGAACGTGTCAGAGACGTCGTTGCTTCTTTTTGTAAACGCTTTTCTTGGATTCACAAGCGCGTGGCTTAGGTTTAATAGTTGTTTTAACGTAAATATTTCATATTTCACGTAATATCTACTACGTCCTTACATAAAATCTTCAGTATCACGTTCGTACGTTTAATTAAATTTAGAAAATTCGAAAATACAACATAATCGAAATTTATAGAACATACATGTATAACTCGCGTAAAACTTTACTCTGCATATATACTACATATATGCTGCTCATCACGCTTATCATACACGCACACACGTACGTACGTACATCCCCGCGTATCTCAATTATCACCGTCTACAAAAATTCCCAATACAATTCATTGAGCTCACATCCTCGATATAAACATCCTCGCTATATATCGTTCGAAAATCCTCCAACGAACGTTAATAGAATAAGGCGAGAGCGCACATGTGATTTATCAGTTAAACAACATTCCTCTCTCTCTCTCTCTCTCTTTCTCTCTCACTTACTCTATACATATACGTACATCTGACCGCCTGCTGCTGGGTGGGGGGGACATTTGGTGAAGAAAAAAAAAGGGAGGAGAAGAGAGAGAGTCGAGGGAGAGAGAACCCGCACCACACACACACATACACACATGTAGGTACTACGTACACGCGTGCAAGTATTTTATAAATTAACGTCAATATGTCCGGCGTACCAGTGATATCCGGTTACACGCCGGAAGCGTGCCGACACAATACTATACGTACTCATATATGTACGTACACGAGAAGCGCGCGTGGCCGATTAAAAAAGCCGGCGTATACAACAAAAAGCAAGCGAATGTGCGCCTCCTACATTGTTGCTGTATCTTGCGCTTTTCCTTTCAGTATAGACGAGCAGGGCGTGAGCAGACCCTCAGGCGGCACGCGCGACTTTTTTAGGTGTAGACTTGTATATATACTATATATGCAAGGGTGTAAGTCGAGGCCACCACGTCGTCATTGTAGAAAGAGAGAGAGAGAGAGAGAGAGAGAGAGAGAGAGAGAGAGAGAGACCGTTAGAATTTCGACAGGGGTACATGTATAGGCTGTTACGTTTATATACGGGGTGTAGATTGTGTAAAGCGAATTTAGGGTGTAAAATATGATTATTTTTAATTTTGTGTATGTATGACCGCGTGAACTGTGTACGTAATATTTACCAATTAAGGATAAACGCGTGGATTCGATATCATTTGGTGTATGTGTATATGAAGATATCGTATATAATAATTACCTGCTGAGTTCGCATGTGTATATTACCCCTGCTGTGTCACACACACGCCACTCTCTCTATATATATGTGTATACACACACAGTAATAAGAAAATTTCAAGTCATCAAACCACGCCGCGTTAATTCCCGATTGATAACGTAATTTTAGTATATCACCTCGGTAAATTCAAGTAGCCGTTCGTTTGCGCGTGTAGGTACGCGTGAGCTTAAATACGACTGAAGCTGAATTGAATGAGCACATAAATTTGCTTAATCAACAATGTTATCAGTTTTCACACACCATTAACGTGTGCGTTTTCATGTATACACGTAATAGTTATTGTATATATATATACCGAGCGCGCAGATCGTATACTAATGATTGTGAATTTGTATAATTTATTTATAGAATTCATTAGTTATGATATCCAAATGCTAAGCAAATATATATGAAGAGAGGCGCCGTATAATAAAGTTATACTTTACGTACATATCACTATCTTTCACCATAGCATTTACAATTACACATATATATGTATCTAGATTCATTGGACACTGTTATTTATACAACTTTAGCTACCTCTATTATATACATTATATGTATATAAAACCTTTATGACTCTTCAGAAAGAAAAAAAAATAGTCTTCGATAAACTTTTATTTACCCTTAATTAATTCATGCTACGATGACACTGTATTGCTATTACTTCACGAAAGAAGCACCGTGCGCAATTAATTGTTCCTCGAAATCGCGATCAAAACAACAACAACCGACGTACATCGCAGTTCTATATTATACATATATATACACTGGGAAAACACAAGTCGCAGTCGAAGTTAGAAAAATCGCGCTTAGCTACTCCATATCTTATATGCGTATATGTATATATCATCGACATATAGCTCTCCTCTCTCTCTCTTTCTCTCTCTTTCTGCGCGCGTAAAAAACATCCGTTTCGTATATCTCTCTTTCTCTCTGCTGATTACTTATTCAACGGATAATTGAGCGGCCTGTCATTTCTCCGTCTCTCTCTCTCTTTCTCTCTCTCTCTCTCGCTCTCTCTCTCTTTCTACGCGTTTTTTCCTCTCTGGTTCTCCACCTCCGCCCTGGTATATACGTAGCACGGGAGTTGCTCACGTTAGTCGATGACGTGATGTAATATGCATTTTTTATCCAGCCGCTTTTTTTTTTATTTTCGTTTCTAGCTGAAGTGGTCGGGTGATTTTTTTTTTTTTTTTTTTTACGGGCAAGAAGAATTACTTGCGGTTTTGCGAGTTTTAGAGGAACTGTGCGATTGTGAAATTTGAAAAATAAAAATGTTTATTCGATATGAAATTTTGTATGATTTTATTTTTCCAATATACATAAAGTCATTTTTTATGTTAATAATTTAATACCAGCTTAAATAGTTTAAGTCGCTGAAGTTTTCCTGTAACGGCAATAACTTTTAATTCTCTTTATACCCTCGACAACGTATTATACATCGATAGACAATTAAGTTTCATTCGACAATAAAACTCGCGCGTGGAGCTATTATCGGAATTTACAAGACATTAGAAAACTCGAAAATAATTACACGTTATATTCCCATTACGAATATATAGGACACTATATGAACGGCTGCATTGATTGTCCATACAGACGCATGGATAAATAATTATCGATATTCCATTCATCGCGCATTTTCGGTCGATTATCTTCAATTCGGTCAGCGCACAAAAACTATCTCTCCCGCATGTATATATATATATACACACACACACATACACGCGCGTACAAACGAGTCCTAATCGCGGTGAGGGCGTTAATATTTGACGAAGGTACTTTGCCGAAGGACTCGTATGTTTTCTTTTCTCGACCGTTTCTTTTTTTTTATATGTGTATGTGTGTGTGGCTCGTATACGCGCGATGGAATTGGATCGTATGGATAAGGGGAAACCATCCAGGGGATTTTTTTATATGAATATGTATATACACGCGCGTGTGTGATTCACTCTGGCTAACGAGTGTGCGCGAATTAATATTCTATTTAACGATTATGGGAGGAAAAACGGTAGGTAAGTAGGTGCTTTGTATGATGCTTTTCGGGAAAAAAACGTATGAATGCAAATTACGTATTTGTACTGCGCGTCGCGTTGTATGTTAACCCTGCGTTGACAGAGTAGCACGTTTATACGACACGCGGTATAGTTTTCTTTTTAATTAAATCGACAGTATACCACCCGTTATAAAAAAAAAAAATTATCTATAATAATAACTAAGAATTTTTCGTCTTAATTTTCGTATTTTAAGAACGCAAGAAAACGTTAAAACTATGCGTAAAAATCAAAGCGACATACTACCTAAATCCTCTCGCTGCTATGCGCATCCCTCCAACCGCTTGATAAATGACTACAGCGTTCGCATAGTTTTCTCTCTAGAGATACAACTATAGCTACACATATATACACCCGCACAAGAAGGGAAAACCCGTTGGGTCCCTATAAGCTGCCAGCCGCTGTGACGGCGATCACCGATAAGATCAAGAATTTCGACGTCGTGTGGATTAGTCGACGACGACGACGGTGGTGGTATGAAGCATGGCACTGGGTCAGACGGTCGACAAATCTGTTTATTTTCGCTCAGGTAGCTTTTGACGATGGCTAGGAAAAAAGCTAAAAGTTAAAGGCGGAGGATGTGGAGAGAAGAGAGGCACAGACGTGACCTTCTTTACTACGATGAGGTTTGGAGATGTATAGTGTAGGATGGTGGAGGTTGGATTGAGGTGGATTGACGGTGATGTTGGTTGGGTATTTGGTACTAAAGTGCTATGTTATAGTTTTTGGGTAAGAATTGGTAATACTAAAGAGTTGTACTGTTTGGATATACAGATGTACCTGATGAGGCTTTTTTTATGTATGGTGATAACAAAAGCGTATATTTATGGTGAAAATCACAGTATTCTTCAAATTTCACTGATTTCATGTTCGTATACTTATTGGTTAGGATATACTATCCTTAAAGCGGATATAAAATTATAGAAAAATTTATATTCTTTTTTCGATATTCAATATTTATTTGAGTATCCGACTGTATCTTAACTTATTGAGAACAGTGGACGACTGCAATAACTTAGAAAAACTCAAAAATAAATTTAATTATGTATAATCTGGTGTAGGAATTAGTAATTAGTACTGATATCCCCTAAATAAAAGAATTTAATACATTTTTATAGCACGTATTTTAACTTTTATAATACAAGTTTTGAATACATCACTCAGGTATCTCAATAAATTATCAAATCCGCAACAATTATTTTATTCAATTATAACTTATTACCCTACCAAAATTTCTCAAATCAACTTTTACCCTACCCAATACATATTAGCATCCATTCTCGTTGCCTGGGAATCCACGCGAATCCCACGAAAATTCGCTTATCCAACTACACGATACACAACAACACTCAAGCACCATCCACACAACTCTTGCAATTTTCTCGAGGCACCAAAAAACACACACACACACACTCTCTCGAAGTCTACCAAAAATCAATCTACTTCAACTCTTTTTACCTCTTACGTACAAAAACCCCTTGGTATATACATACACACACCTCGAAAAGAATCAACTTCTCGAACGAAATGAAAAAAAAGACGACGAGAGTCAATATTTTCTCACGCGCGGCGATCGCGCAAACACACATAATATATAGAGACGTATGTACGCACGTACACATACTTGAAGACTCCTTTGAGCCGTGTCCGAAAGAGAGACGCTCAGGGGCCGAAAGGGAGAGAGTAAGAGAGAAAGAGAGAGAGAGAGAGAGAGAGACGCTGCTACAACGACAAAATTCTCCCCCTTCAAGAAACTTGGCAGTCCAGGTGGCTGGGCTCTCTCTCTCTCTCTCTCTCTCTCGGCGTCGACACAAAGCAGCCCCGCCCAGAGGATCGTGTGTACCTTGCAAGGGTTGCTCGCCGCCGCCGTCGCTACTGCCACGTGGCTACGCGTGTGTATGCGTGTGTATGTATACGTGTGTATAAGCGCGCTAATTCATGGATATATAGGTGAGGCGCGTGTTGCGAGGCTGTTTTTATGGGGAATGAGAAAGAGAGAGAATGAAAGCGAGGGTAGAAATGTGAGCGCGACAAAGCTCAAACAAGCTTTATCGCCGCGGAATTATTTTGGATTGAGGCTCTTTCTGAAGGTATATACAGGTATACATAGCGGTAAGTTGTGAGGTATATATATACGGATTGATTGTGGAGAGCAAATAAAAAGTATTTGTGTTTAGGATTAGAGTTTGGAGTGCGCGATGTGTAATGTTCTCAAGAATAATTTAAAGTTTTGGTTATACTTTATTTCTCATGCTTGCATGTGGTATAATGGTATATTGTTGAATGTTTGACGACAAATTTTGTTGAATTTATAAAATTTTTTTATTACTTTATGATATAATGTTGGACGATCAATTTGGCATTTTTAATATTTTCTGTAAGCTGTACGTATATATACGTAATTTAACCAACCTTAAAATGTAAATAACAGCTCGAATAATTCATCGAAAAAATTAGTAAAAGATTTCTTACAAAAAAGAAATATTCCAATAAAACGTATCCCACAAATCGTCCCTACCAATAAATGGAAAAATTAAAGTCGTCAATTTTAAAGAAATAAAAAAAGAACGAGTTATGTCAACCATAATCTAAAATATGCAAACCCCTGATACAACCGCATTCTCGATAATCCTCTTAAACGTCTCCAATCCAATTTCTCCAACCATATATATGTATATATGTACGTTAAATACATCAACGCGACTGCTCATTTCAACATAAACCACAGAATCATGCTTGCGTTCCTCGATTTTTCCCCAAAACTACTACTCACGCACATACACGTACATATACATACATACGAAAAAGCTCTCCATTCCCAGGGCTAATCGATGCCCTTTCGCGGCGTGCTACCCTGCGATCGATTTACTACTCCACCATCGCCGTCGCTACCGCACGTCGCTGACGCTGCTGCCACGCAGTTTCATTCTCTGTAAATATAGACCGGTCTCTCCGACTGTAAAGACGCGGATAATTTATAAGGGATGGAGGGGAGGAAGTTGTAGAGAGGGTGGAAGAGAGAGAGAGAGAGAAGAGGGAACGTTTTAAAACGCTGAAAAGCCGAGGGAAATCAATTCTGGTAAAGAACTTTATTGAAATGGCTGCGGTGCGATATATTTTTTTTTCTTGATTCTTGCTTCTTCTTCTTCTGATTCTTCGTATCGCTCGGTGTAGCTTTTGTTGTAATTGTGGTTTGTTGGCTGCGACGATTGGCAGATTATTGTTGACGATGGTGTTGGTACGGTGTGACAGTGATACGATTAATTACGATATTATGATTTTAATATATACGAAGAAACTTATTGGTGTGGATGTTTGCTTGTTCGCGAAAATATTCTCAAGGTATACTTTTTGCGAATAATTATGTTCGCAGTGTAGTTAAATAATTTTGCAAGGGAATACATTTAGAAAAACGAATGGGAACATATATATGGATGCATTATTCATGTTAGCGCATTTTCAGGACATCGATTTCCAACAAAACCAGATTACATCACTGACGTCAGCAACAAAGTGCTTATGGCAGATAAACTCGGTAGTCGCTGATATCTATATAAATATTCCCAACGACTGTTGTAAAAATACCTGCGTTTCGTGTTACCGAAATATATATATATTCAACAACTCCATCATCGAGCATTAACACAAACCAAAAATTTCATTACCCCATAGCTAGCAATGATAACCCCACCACCACCTCGTCGTAACCGTACACCGAACTCTCCCCATACCTATACACACATACATATATAGCCGACTTCTCTCTCTCTCTCTCTCTCTCTCTCTCTCTCTCTCTCTCGTGGGCGTGAGCGGGGGATGCATCGCTGTTCGACCCCAACGGTGTGCGCGTCGTCGTACGACCGTCAGCGCGTCGACAATGTCGCGCAAACGAGCCACCCCGTCATGCGCGAGAGAGTCCGCTGCTACTACCGCCACGCCCTCACGCGAATACGAATATATATCGCAAATTGGCCCCTGTACGCGTTCTATCGCAGCAGCCGAAGGTCCTTGGAGAGTATATGAAGGGAGTATAGTGCGTATATGTATGTGTGTAGATATGGGGTGAACCGAAGGAGGTTGAGGATGAGGGGTTGAGTATAAGGGGTGAACATGAGATATGTCGTATTTTTTTTTGTGGAAAATTTTTTTTTCTTTTTTTTATAACTGTAAATTCCGATTGGTCTTGTATACTTTCACGTATATAATCGTACTTTTCTTTTTAAAAGCATCACTTCTATACATATATACACACGGTACACTTTTGTTTTACTCTCTATCCCATTCCATTCCGACGAGGTAAAAAAAAAGCTTCCAAAAACAGTTACACACCGACCGAAAATTACCACCTCGCGCGCACTCACCTCTATATACTATATATCCGAAACGACAAAAAACGAGTAAGAAAAAAAAAATCAGTTCCCACAATCGTCGGTGGGATCAATTTGTCATCATCGTCTTAAAAATAATATCACCATAGGCACTACGCATATACACATACAGACACGACAAAAAGAAAGAGGCCGAATTAACGCACGCACGCTCGCAAGCTATATATCCATCGTAACAATCGCGTGTATATATATATACACGTGCGCTCGCGCTAAGTGCACGTAATGCGCTGCCAGTGCTGCCAGCCGAGATTCGTGTGAAGCGCTACGCGCGCGGCACACATAAATTAATCCAAGAGAACGCGCGTGCGCCTCGTTCATTCGATAAATCATCGTCATCGCGCGCGCGAGCAAACGCGTCTTGAGAGTAGAAAGAGTGAGCGACATCGTACGTACACACACATATATATATATATAGTTACAATCAAGTGGCATCGACTCCATCCGCTCTCTCAGCTTCGCGCTCGCGTACAATCTACTACTGTATATATTGTCTCTCACGCGTAAGCTTCATATATATGTGTGTGTGTGTGTATGTGTGGACAAGCGGTAAATTTAATTCGAGCTAAATGATAATTGCTCGAACGCGAACGGTCGCTCGAGAGAATCGTTGTTGGGTGATACGGTTATATGATTAGGATGGGACGTGATGTTGCTGCTGCTACGTCGTTGTTGACGATGTATGGCGATGCGTATGTGTTATATAGGTTTTTTTTTCGATTATAGGTAGATGCGTGTATACGTATAACGCTATGCGAATGTTTTTGTACGTGGTTATTATTGATTAGGGTAATTGATTAGCTGGGAGAGTGTGAATAATGGTTCTGGTTTAATTGAGTTAGCAGTATGCGGTAGTGATGCGAACGCGGAGGGGAATTGTTACGGGAAATATTATAATTCGCTATGAAATTACGACGTTTAAAGGCGTTTATGACGAACCTATTATACTTTTTTTCTTAATGATTCGGCTTGATCAGATTCGTTGTAATTGCGCGCGATTATGGTAATATTTTTTGTTTATGGTAAAATAATGTTTCGAAGATAGATTTTATAAGCATATGGTTGAGGATTGAGTTTGAATTGTCGTCGTTTCTGTTACAATATTCATAAATATTTAGAACTTATTAATAAGTATAAGTTATTTATATATATAGTAATGGAAGACGAAAGTAAATTCATTAATAAGAACCGATGCTCCAAACTGAAGACAAAAGATCTGTAAACCACCAGCTCAGCCAAAATCACCTATCACCAGCTACACAAATAATCCCTTAATTATACAGCGACAAATTAATCACGACCTAACCACCCATATCGTCAACTTAACCTTCACGTGTTACCTCGTATCGCACTACAACCCATATATACATACCTTAATACACCCGCACGCCTATATATATATATATATATATATATATATACACTTACACCCAAGTAGCATTCGCTCGACATTCGGTTCACAGAAACACCGACATTTGTCTCAATTAGCCCCCGGCCGTGTGATTTATAAACCCAATAAAAAGATGAGCATCCGCCACGGAAACGCTGTCGTCGTATAGTCGTTGTCATATAGTCGTCGAGAAGAGGCCAACGAATCTAATGTGGGTTAAACGTTAATTGCTCGCCATCCACAGTCCGTGCGCGTGCAGTCAAGAGACCGCGCAACGCGGCTTCGATCTCACGGCGCGATAACGACGATTATACGCGAAATCCGAGAGCGCGTATTGTATGTGCAAGCGAATGTAGGGGATGTCGGGAGAAGTGCCGAACAAGTGGTTTATAGAGGGGAGTAGGAGGAGGAGGAGAAGAACGTTGCTATGTTTCTGTGTATGCGTATATGCATGGTATAATGCAATTTTTTTTTTTTCAATGGTTACCAGTTGAAATTTTGTTTGACGATATGTCGGTGTCGAGTGGGTATATATGTATGTATGTGTGTGTATATATGTGAGTGGGAAGGGAGATTTGAAAGATGATATTGGAACGAGCGACGGTTTGGTAACGAGAGGTTAACGTCCCGGTGGGGCTTTAGGCGCTTTTGACTTTGTTAGATTTTATATACAGTTGTAGAAACAATGGAAACGTCAGGCTTGTTAAGCGATTGAATTTGATGGTTGGAGTAATGCAGTCAATCTTGGTTTGCCAGAGATGTTAACTTAAATTTAAGGAGTTCTGGGTTTGATAAAATATTTTTTATTATTTGAAAGGTTGCGTCGTCTATTTTAATTTGGCAGTGGTTCTTGTTCGGCTGTTTTAAGTTTAGTGATCCAACTGGTGGTAGTAGATTTGAATATTAGTTTTAATATGAAGTAGTTTTTGAATGCTTAAAAAATGTTATTTTGAGTTGACTATATTAAATGTTAGTATTCTGATGTTAGATTGGTACTGTGTAACCTTAAAAATGATAAAATGCTGGCGTACGAAATTTGTTAGACATGTTTAAAGTTCCTTAAAAATGTACATTTGTGCCACTGTTCTTTTACAGATCAAGTGTTACTTCAGTGACGATTTTTGTATATATGCATGGAATTCATTACCAACAGAACAATTTTGCTTTAATATAGGATGAAATCGAGATTTAAGTTTCAAAAATTGTGCACTACATCTTAGCTTCCTCTTTTTTAGTATCAACAAAGTGGAGAAAAATTTACTTTTACGACGTATTATAAAACGTTTTTATTTTAAATGAACATTGTTGTTTATTATAAATACAACGATTCTCAACTTGTTTTGTATTACATTGTAGATTACAGCCATTGGTTATATTCCATCCTGTTGTAATATGAATTTCACAATGAAAATTGCACAATTTTAATAAGTTTCGCAAATATTTTATTAAGGAAAACAATGAGAAAGTTAATTCGGCGTGTCTAATGAAAAAGAACTTGATTCAAAGTGTGAATGAGGCGCATTCATCTTAAAAATTACTCCAGAAAAGGAAGAAAGGTTGCGAAGATTGTTGGTCATTAAAAGTAATTCGTGTAATTTGATGTAAGTGTGATAATTCCACTCTTACTTTGTAATGCAGCATTTTTGTACTACGGAGCTTGAATTGATGTGGAACAATTCAGAAAGTGAGCGTGAAATAGTAGACGCGGAATTAAGCAGGTGTTAAATTGCGTATATACACAACCAAAACATTGCTTTAATTCGAATCACAATGAAGCAGACGTTTCTATCTTTAGTAACTTATCTTCAACACTTTACTCACTTTGAAAATTCTTTCAGAACATTTATCATTCAACAATTACTTTAAATTGTCGATATCAAGATACTATCAATTATTTTATCTTTTTGGTACAATTCGTAAATTGCGAATATTATACACCTTTACTTCTAACCTAAAATTAAACAAAAAAAAAACCCTCCCACGTAAAACCCTCCGTTCAACCGAACCACTCGAATCTAATGTTTATCTGATCACGACAATAGCTCGATCGACGGGAAAAGGTACACCAAAGAAAGCCATCACACGCATTGCGGTTTCCAATCGTAAACTTATACTTTTATCCCTCTATCGTACCCCCAAAAAACAGTAGCAGCAGCAGCAGCAGTAACATCAACAGCAGCAGTATAGTAGCAAAGAGAATTTGTGTGCACACACTGGAGAGAATAAAAGAGGCTTGTACACAATGGAGACTCTCGACTGGAAGACACGAGAAAGAACGAACCCTTAAAGAGATTACCCACGCGCTCTTCCTCTTGTTCCTCACTCGCTTGCTTGCTTGCTCGCTCGCTCGCTTTTTTTTTCTTCCTTTTCTTTGAGCACAGAGAAGAAGCAAGTGGACACAATGCATGGTAAGAGGATGTGTGCAGTGTGTGTTGCCTTGTATATGTTTGTATATATGTATGTATGTATATATATGCAACTCGACACTATATATACTCGTGCTTGATTTTTCAGGATAGAAGAGAGGTTTTACAGGATTATTTCCTGGATTTTTTCTAATGCGAAGCCGCGCGTGATTCCGCTTGATCTTTTCCTTCTATATATATTCTTCCCGATTGTTTGCAGAATATATAAGTTACGTGGAGAACGTATAATACAACGACAGCCGATAATAAATTATACCAATGAATTTACGTGTTGCTCAGACTGTTAAACTGTACATAAGCTCTTGGCAAATTGATTGTGAATTTAATACTTTTTCGGTGCGAAAAGAATTAGAAACGAGATATGTATAAATCTCAAATCATGGCTAATAAATCTCGGCGCACGGCTTATCTAAATCATAAATATATACGTGTATGTATATATGTATACGCGCGGGTGGCGCGCACGCGTGTGAGTTTCATCGACAGATTTACACTCATGAGAAAATAAACGCGATGGAATAGTGTATATATAAGTATATGTCGGAATAATCGATATATAATATAGACGGCTTTGTGTGAGTTTCTACACGCGCGCGCTTTCGTGACTGGCAAGTTCGATTTCCTAATCATAACAATGTCAGTCGTATATTAATTTGTAGTTTTAATCGTGTAATAATTTAATGGATACGTGTATGCTGGTTCTTAATGCTAATTATCGTATTGACGGTAGAGTCGATATACATATCTATGTAATAATGGTTCGATATGATTTGTCCATCAGTATAACTTATTTATAATTTATAAAAGTCGCTAGGTTTCGAGCAAGATAATAATCAAAGTTTCTATACTTATAGATTATCATACTTTAATTTTTCACATTCACAACATCATTAGGGATGAATTTATTACTATCACGAGCTATTCTCTAATCAATTAACACCTTTCTGAGTAAAATAAATTTGCTTAATAATTTTTATAACTCTTACGATACATAACAAATCAAAAATCTAAAGATCACACATATCACTCCGTCATCATATTACATATACCAACCGACTAAGAATAACCACTCGCTAAGACAACCACGATTGATCTTTGCATGACACCGGATAGACACATACACACACAGAGAGAATACACGCGTATATGTAAAGACTCCATATAGCCTTAGAGTAAGACGGGAATAGTCGAGCGCGCGCGTATCCATAAAAGTGGAGCAACCAAGCAAGCGAGTGTCTATAAGAGCGGCAGGTGGCGGTCGTCAGCTACAGCTTCTGCAACGTGCACGCTTAAGCACAAAGAAATCGTATATGTATATATATATAAAGCAATGAGTAGCACGCGTCGACGTCTTTCTAGATTCACTTTTTTTTTTTTTAATTTTTATGAAGGAGTAAAGGAGAACAAGAGATAGAAGAAATGGAAGAACGAGTCGCAGGTGGTTTTGAATTTTCTTTTTTGTAGCAGGGAATTGAAGATTGAAGTAAAGTGGCGCGCGAGGTGTGGCCGTGAGGAATGTCGGTTTTTACTTATATATCGGTTAATAAATTATATGATAGGTCTCTGAGAATATACGTTCAATATTGCATGGGAATATTGTTAATTCAGATATTTTATATATATATATACGGGCTAAGATGGTTTGTCGTTAATAAAAGTTGCAGATATGCACAGATAGCTGTGATCGTTGTAGAAATAAATATAAATGAATGGTATAATATACTTACGTGTACGTTGGTATACCATTTCTCCAATTTATGCTGCATATATGCGACGATATCTTAAATTTAGTTTTGGTATGGATTAATTATATACATGTAGGATATTAAGGAAAGAGAACAATGGTATAGGTGCACTAATGAGAATGATAGAAAAAAAAATAGACATATCGACGTATTAAATTGAATTAATTAGTTATATTATTCATATTTTATACAATATTAATCATAATTAAGGTAATTTTAGTTCTTCCGTAATCTATATTTTTTTTTTCGTACAAGGGTTCGTGTGTTTGTGTGTTGTTGTTGTTGTTTTTTTTTTTGTTTGTATATTCTTTCGTATCGCCGTCGCTGTTCACAGCTGTAGCGTCGCCTCATCGTTCAACTACATCCTATCGGTAAAATCGGCAAATAATCGCTCGCACGTAGGCCGCGTATACACGTATGAGGAAGGGACATAGAACCTACCCCAACCGCGTTTATTACGTCTCTCTTCGTGTTGATTTATTTTTTTTCATTTTTTTTACATTCTTATCACAATATTATATTTTACACAGATCCACTTACAACTTACGTGCTAAAAGGGAAGGAAGGGATGATTGGATTTCCATGGATTAAAGGATAAGGATTGGATTGAGGTGGGGTGTGGGTAGGACGAGGGTTTTTCTTTTTATGTGTTGTTGTGTGTATGTGTATGCGTGTGTGTGTATGTGTGTGTGGGTCCCGACGCTGTCTCGGGGCAATATCAATATATATGTACAACGCAGTTGTCGCAGGGGGCGGCCGACGAGACCCGGTGCGGTTAATTTTTCTGACATGAGATTCGCGCGCGTCGGAACTAGTAACGCTGCTATTTAAACTCTATTACGGCTCTCTTTCTCTCGCTCTCATTCTCTATCTCTCCCGACGATATCTCTTCTGATCTCGCTCTCTTGCTCTCTCTCTCTCTCTCTCTCTCTCTCTCTCTCTATTTGACATTCGCTCTTGCTCTCTCTGTCTCGCCCGTGTTTGTAGGAACTAAAGAGCCTTATTCGCTCTTCCTCTCTCTCTCTCTTTCTCTCTCGCTTGATCTTCTTCTTCTTCTTCTCGTTTAAATAAGGTATCCTCGTCGTTTATTGCACCGAAATTGGGCGAGCGCAGCCTCATGGCTCCGCGCCGTCGCCACTCTTACACTCTGTACACTCCCTCCCTCTATCTCTCTCTCACTTATACACACTTACACGCGCGCAGTATCTTACAAATTTAGGCTCTCACTCGTCGCCATCCACACACTTACACACTGTCTTCAGTCACTTTCAAATCATTTCTCCACTCACCGAGACCCATAATTTCTCTCTCTCTCTCCTCCCTCCTCTCCCCCCCCTCTCTCTCTCTCTCTCTCCTCCCTCCCCCCCCCTCTCTCTCTCTCTCTCTCTCTCTCTTCCTTTCGAGAAACTATAAATCTCGCGAAACGATTTCAAGGTGACTACTCGCACTCGATTTCGGCAGTTGCTCGCGAAAAAAAACGCAGCAGCAGCAGTAGCAGTGCGGTAGCGGCAAGAAGAAAGGTATACACAATTTTGTGCGTGAGAGCCATGCTGCGCATCATTGTCGTCGCACGGATTTAGGTCAGTGGCAGCAGCAACAGCAAGTACCTCACTGCGTCAGTATTTTTTGTTGTTGTGGCTGCTACTACTATATACGTATTGCGCAATCGAACGCTCGCGCTTTTCTTTACCATGAAACCGAAAGAACATGAAAACAGTAGCAATAGTAGTAGTAGTAGCGCTCGATTCGCGCTTTATCTATTTAAATTTCAGAGCCGCGAAAAATTCTTTGCAACATATAAGCCAAGTGTGCGAGAGAGAGAAAAAAAGAGACAAGTTACCGCTGATGTTGCTACAACGAGCAGCCGTGCTCACGAAAGTGTCATTATATGCACCACCACCACTCGCGGCTACAGAGGAGAGAGAGAAGAAGAAGAAGAAGAAAAAGAAAGATTTGTGCAACTTTTCGTCTAAATTCTCTCTCTCTGCCTCTCTTTTTCTTACTCTCTCGCCGTGTCACGACGTGCAATTCGGCTACACTACTGCTGTGGCAAGAATAATCCACGTTCCGAGAGCCATCAGAGATGTATACTGAAAACAAAACAAAAAGAAAAGAGAGAGAAAGAGAAAAAGGGAGAGAGATTTACACGTCGGGAGAGAAGATGCTACACGGAGCCTAAATACACCTTTGTGCACGCGTCGTCGATTTTCCTCGAATAAAGCCGAGGATATATATATATATATATATATATATATATATATATATATATATAAAGAAAACATCACATTCTCTCCTTCCTTCGCTCGCTAACGCG
>JAYJLV010000056.1:10442846-10459169 GCA_036873485.1 Torymus texanus
CTCCTCGCCTTCACCTCACTACGCTCGCGCGCGACTTTTGAGATATGGAATCTCTCTCTCTCTCTCTCTCTCTCTCTTACTCTCACACATACATATGCACATGAGAGAGAACAGGTGCATGACGTCAGGTGGGCAGCGTTCTCTCAGGGCCGCGTGAACTGTATCTACTCCCAGTGTATTCTTCTCTCACTCTCTTTCCCTCGCGTCGACGCGCTCGCAATTTTTCGGCTCACTGGCAAAGACCTTAAACTACTTATATACATACAAAACAATCATACCACTGAAATTTTCCTCTTCGTTGTGACATACGTGCGACACATATTATAATAAAACACACACATACGCATGTTCCCTCTTTTATATACATATATATATATATATTTTTTTTGCCTTTTTTTTTCTCCCATTGTGTCGTTATATTGTACACGCACGCAGCTCGACCTGGTCGCGCAGCTGAATCGAACGATAAACAAGCGACTTTCGTCACTCCTGTGGCGGCAACGGCGGTGGTGGTTCTCCATAGACAGACAGACGTACAGAGAGCGAGAGAGAGAGAGAGAGAGAGACGAAGAAGGAGAGATGGATATTAACGGCGGGAATCGCCATTGTTCAAAATTCCATGCATCGGTGCGCGCCCGCGACGCGTAACGATTATCACTCTCCGCGCCTTTGACAATGAGAACGTGCGCCGCAGTGGCAGCATAGTTTTTTTCTCTCTCTCTCTCTCTTCGTCTCTCCCTCAAGCGTACACATATATACGATGGTCGTCGTAAAAAAAAAATAATATTTGTCAACGCGCGTGTGCCGTGTCGCGTGGTTTTGGGATGCGTATGGATTTATGTATATGTATGTATATATATCTATATCTACAACGTGAGATTGTAATCGGATTTTCACGGATGGACGAGGCAAGCAACCGCCTATATGTATGTATGTGTGTGTGTATATGTATGCGATTTATGTAACGCATTTTTCATATTTTTCTTTGACGCGACGTTACGCGCGTGGTATGAAAAGTTTATGTCATTATTCCGCTGCAGTATACGCACAGAGACGATCTGTGCCTGGTATATAAATGTTATTTACCAACAAAGCTACGTTGGAAATTTTATTTATCACGGTTGTTTGTTTGTTGTCGTATTTATAATCCCGTAGTTAACTACCGAATTGCTTCGATTAATTATATAAAACCGTATTATATACATATATGATCGTATACGAATTCCTCTAACCATTCGCCTGCTCTTCACATCATCATCGTTTTCGAAAAAATTCCATTCATCATAAAATCTATAAACCACATCACTCAACAACAGCAACAAAAAAAAAGCAAAACACCTGCACTAGTCACGGAAAAGCCGGAAAATTTCGTCATCATACATATCGTTCCACGAAATCTTCTATATATCCACGCAGACGAAAAAAAAAACTTACTATATACGAACTGACTCACCGACTCTTACGCGAATAAAGTCGTCCGGGTTATTTGCATTATCAAGTGCACGCGGTCTAGGTAGCTCTAATGCCCGTGACTATCTAGTCTCTACGAGCACACGCGAGAGATGTACAAACGATGCGTTAGAGCATGAAACTAGCCGTGATCAATTCCGTACGCGCAGCCGCCGGGCAAGAATAAGATAGATAGAGAGAGAGAAGAGAGTTGTGTATAGACTATAGGGACGAACACGCGTGTGGCTTATGAGATCGTAAAGATGCGTGTATATATGTACGTCTCGCGGTGAGTTGGTTATATACATAATACGCGTATGTGTGCAAGATTGTTTGAGATGCGGTGCAGTATATACATGCTGTGGATCTGGGATATAACGATGAGATGTGTGAATAATAAGGGATTTTATAATTGTTCGAATATAAATATATTATAGGCTTTTTCATATACGTTTATCATATTTTTGGAACCTAAGCGAATCATCGTCATTGAATGAAGTATATTAGAGCACTTCGATGAACGTTTAGAAGTTATAGGTTTAACATTCGATTTTCTACCAGTATTATTCCTTCTTCCGATATCATCTTAAAACTTACGGAACATTCATCCAACTCCGAAAACTCACCGATCGACACAATTATACACACCGCAACCTGCCCCATATAGAATATATACGATCGTAAGATGCGTTCGCTCTGTAATACCTCTCTCTCTCTCTCTCTTTCTTCCTCTCTCTTTCTCTTACAAACACGCGTGCGAGAGAGAAAGAGATAGATAGATAGAGATAGACGCTGCTGCGTGCGCACGGTTGAGAATTGCGTAATGGCTTGTTTATGGTAGCGCGTAAACAGCGATCAATGAGAGCCGAGCAGTTGGTCAGCCAAGAAAGAGAGAAGAGAGAAGAAGAGAGAGAGAGATAAAGAAGACACGCGCTCGCTCGCACATGTGCGCGTTCTCCTTTTGCGTTCAGCATGCGTGAGTTATATATATATGGTAGAAATAAGCGTGGATAGTTCGATTTTTCGCTGATATGATTTCCCCATTGAATGAGGTGCGAATTGCTGGTGTGTGTGTGTGTGTGTGTGTGTGTGTGTGTGTGTGTGTATACACTCGTATAATGATGTAGGTCGAGTATATCGTGGCGGGTATATATACAATCCGTATATGCAGTTCGAAGTCGAAGGGATAATGGAGTGCGCGCGGTAGAAATTAATCGGGCAAACGACTATGCGCATGCACTCGTGCAGGCTTTTTACGCACGTGTGTGTATATGTATGGAAGTGTAATTTATAAAATAAAAGGATTAATATGAGATTGCACTAATAATAATATAACGAGGAAAACGGTTTCCAATCAATGCGGTAATTTTTCAATTATGAAGCGAGCTGTTGTAGTGTAATGTTACGAACACGCGCGTAATGAGTCAATTATAATTAATATTACGCATATACACATACACACACAGTTGCTCGATAAATATGTAATGCACTCGAGTGGTATATTATATATACATTGTATGCGTGAGGAATGCATAATTGTAAATATATAAAGCGCACGTTCCTTTTCCACAATATATTGCGTAACGCGCATGTTGTTATTATATTACGCAGTGATTCAAATACAGAATCATCTCCAACTGTATCCATATACATACAACTCATCTTATCAATTACAATATATACCAACCAACTATAGTCGACATCTCAATCCACTCGAAAAATTCATAGCTAATGAAACCGTCGTGACGTATTAATTGTCAGACATCGTTCCGCGAAATGTTTCTAGGCTGTATACTTGCGAACTTGACGCATTGTGCGACGACGACGACGTTTATTCGGATTAGTCACGGTATTAAGGGCCGCGCGCGATGATTTGTTGCGAAACTTCGCGTGCGCTGTATGTAACTCGGTAATTAAGATACGCGCGCGCTCACAAGAGAGTTGTAGATCAATGTTTGTATACAAGAGGGAGGGAAGAAAAGAGAGAGAGAGAGAAAGAGGAGGGAAAGAGTTTTTCGAGGCATTTTTATATAGATGGTATATATAGTTTGTACTTGTAGTGGGGATTAATAGGCGATTGTAAGACGAGGTGATTGTGGTAATAGGCGTATTGAGGTTTAATTAAAATGTATATATATAGTGGTGAAATGATGCTCGCTCGGAGTTTATTGACTTTTGATAGCTTGATTTTTATCTTTACCCGGTGTACGCCATTCGCCCATGCAGTTTCGTTTGTAAAGGTACATTAAAATAAGAAAAAATACCCTCTAACACTTAATATATAATCGACGCTACAACACACACCGACTACACTCTCGCATAATGTACCTCGAACTTCATTAACATTATGCTAAACGAAACCCTTTATACAGGCTACTTTTAATCAAAGCACATCACATACATACATACACAGTTTAGACTTAGCAATCCCAAACCCAGTAGACGCTTCTTTCGCTTCTACCCAACAGACCATATACCCCTTCCCTATATATACAAAAGAAGAAAAAAAAAACGGAAATTTCGACTCCCTCGTATATACAACTTGGCCTGCATATACATACGTATGCATCGTATAGGTATGTGTATATATACATACACTAGTACACCACACCTCAACCACTCCTCTCTCTCTCACTCTGCGCGCGCGACGTGTCGGATTAATGGCGATCCCGAACTGGAACGACGTTTCCGTTTTTCCACTCCGGAAGGCCGGCTCTCTTGGTTTCTGAGAAAAGGCAGCCGCTGCTGCTACGAGTGTGTATATATATATGTATGCAAGTGAGACTCTCTGTACTATACGTATATACGTACGCGCGATGCAAAAATGTAATTAAAGGCGCGAGTGAGCGAACGGACGAACGAACGAACGAACGAACGAACGAGTGGCTAGGCTAGCTCGTATACACTCAGCGCATATAATGAAAGTGGACGCGCAAGTGAATGACGCCCGAAGGCCACACGTATGTATGTATATATATAGGTGTATATATGTGGCGCGAGAGGTGCCGCAACTGCGCGATCCTTGGTTATAGAGATCGCGTGGTGTTGTGTATTATATACAACGCGTAGTATAGTATACGATGGTATTTACGTAAAAGATGTATACGTGTACGATGCTAATACATGGATGGATTTATGTATAGGTATATGTATGTGTGGTTAAGGGTTGAACGATGACGAATTTTCGTTCGTTTTTTTATATATGTGTAGTGAGCGGTGGTCCTTTGGTGTGTATAATACAGTAGTAAGAGAGATCGCGTTCTGGGAAATATATAGAGGCGCAGCGATAAATTAATCGCGATCGGAGTTAACGACGACGACGATGGAGAAGCGATCGTTTACAGTGTGTATAACAAAAAAAAAAGTATATCGTAATAATAATAATAATAGTAGTAATAATAACGACCAGAGAGCCTTTTATATATATATATATATATTGTTTTTTTCAGCATTCCTGTTGTATACTTATACTTAACGAACTTGAAGTCGTCCCTTTTTTTTGTACTCTCCTGAAATTTTTACTGCGTTTCCTTGGAACAGGAGAAACACGGAATCACCATGCACACATATACACGAGGTTACAGCAGTGTTTATTACGATCTCGCAGCGTGCGATTCACGGCCACCTCCCGCAGTTTCTCTTGCAAAAAACTGAACCTCTCGTCACTGCATCGCCAATGAACCCAAACACAAATGCATTTATACACATACATACATACATACATACGACGATGCAGGTATACGTATATATATATATATATATGTGTATGTGTGCATTAGCATAGTGAGGTAGCAGTTCGCGCGATGCTAAGTGATTAACACGCGTGTGATTTCACGTACGAGTGCGCGGCTCTCCTGCTTCTTTTTTGTTTTATACGCGCGATGCTATCCGCCCTCTCCATCTTAGTCTCTTCAGCGCGACGTATATTAATATACGCAGTGAGTATACATATACAGTACACACCCTTGTGCAGGAAGTCGATGACAACAGGGAGAGAGAGAGAGAGAGAGAAAGAGAGTTGCTAATGGAGTCTCTCTTGCTCCTTTTATTCTATACGCACCGGCTTTCGGCTTTCTAGAGAGGCGCTCGACGTTTCCGTCGATGCGCCCAGGAGTTTATAAGTAGTTTCTTTCGAGTGTGTATATATGTGTGATGGTCTGGTTGGTTTCGTGTAGAGTAAGTACGTTATCGTGATTTTTTTTTTCTCAAAAGGATATGCCACGGTGTAGTAGCAGAGGGAAGGAGAAAATATTTGAAATTTTGATTCGACCGTGTTGAATGAGAATGGAAGGACGTTTTTTTGTGTGTGTGATTTGATTTAAAGTTTCGCGAGGTTGTAAATAAATGAGGAGAACCAAAAAACAATGCTGAATTCACGCTATTATGTTGTTTTTAAATATTCGCGGGATTGAAAGTTGGATAGAGATCACAGGTTTTTCTATACGTATATAGTTGCCGAATAAGCTTGGACGTAGAATTTTTTTTTTTCTTTACCTAGTCGCGAGACCGATAAATAATTTCTAAACTCGAAATTATACGCCGTTTAAACTTACACACGAAATAATTAAAACTTTGCTGTTCCCGTAGAATTTTGTCGTCAAAGTTATATATATACACATATACGCGCAACCAAAACAAAACGAACTTTATTATCCATCCCCTGTGCCGAAAAGAAAAACAACGAAACTTTTGCAACCTACTATACACCACTACTATACTACTATACATAAACCCCCATAAACTCCCCAAGCTACCGAACTTATACCGGGAAACCATTTCTCTCTCTCCTTTTTTTTTTAATTTTTCTCTATCAAAAAAAAAAGCAGTAACAACGACCAAGCATTTATAATAGCTTATATACGTGTACTATGAGTATATGTATATGTAGGAAAGTGGGCGCCAGGGGGGGATACATCAAACTCTCACTCTCCCTCGCGCGGCCGCGTGAGAAGCAATTAATATATATGCTAATGGGCCGAGAAAGATGTGCGAGAGACGCGTGCCAGTCTTAGGTGAGTATACGCGCCAAGGGTGTGAAAAGAATATCGTGAAAGGAAGAGAGAGAGAGAAATTAGATTCGCCGCGCGTTGCTATATACATGGGTGGAGGTGTTTTCGGGCGGCTTTGTAATTTCGATTCGCTGGCAAGATAGAGAGAGAGAGAGTGAGTGTTGTTGCTGTAGGTGTATGTGTATATATACTATAGGGAGAAGAAGCGTGCGGTTCAACCGACTACGGGTATATATTTACAAGTGAATTGTGAACTATCACTCATACACGTGCCAGTATTGAAGCTATCCTTGCCTTTTATATAAATCTTTGTTGTAAACTTTTTCGAGTACTATATATATTCACAAAAACCTTTGCTATAGCAAAACTATCTTTTATCCATATATCATATATTATATCTACTATGAAAGCATCAGACCGCAGTCTATAAATAATCCATAAAGAATCAGTATCAAAAAGTAAAAGTCCTCTTTCTCTCTCCCTCTCTCTCTCTTTCTCTCTCTCACTTACAACACTGTCACAATACCCTATCGTGTAAAAGTACCTTTAAAAGAACTCTCCTTAAAAAATCTCTCGCCCGCACATTATACAAATTATCATAAGAAACACACACACACTCACAACCGCACAAGCACAGCTATACCGCAACAAAGTCAATCAAAAGCCGATTAGCCCCGACCGAGCTATAAGCTTTCATCCTTTCGACTTCTTCTTTGCTTTTTGTCCGCATGCGCACAGAACCGGAAACATGCGATAAATCATTCCCCTGTGCTCTCTGCACAGGTCCCAGCATTGACATCATCAAGATCGTGTGTGTGTGAGTTTTTGAAAGAGGAACGCCGCTGCTGTGCTAATTGACCTCACTGCTGTTGCTGCTGCTGCTGCTGCTGATGTTCGACTGACCTGACGACGATATTATTAAATGGTCTCCCGTTATACCTACCATGTTTCTTTCTTTCTTTCTTTTTACACGTATAATATAAATATTTATATCAGTCCTTCGTGAGTGTTCTGTTGTCGCAGGTGCGGTAGGTTTATTCATTGGGAATCGCTCGTGAATGGTATAACCCGTAGGTAATGGGATTACACATATATATATAGGTGTCGAGTGATTTGTACAAAGTAGCTGTGTATGTTGAGAACGTCCGATCTCTATCTTAATTTTCTTTTTTTTTCGGCTTGAAAGTTTAACCAAACGTCAGCGTGTATATATTATAATTCCGTTACGATCCATCGCTCCCTCTTACATATACATATATATACCTCCGTCATCAAAACAAAACCCACACTATCAACCGCATCGTACACACATACATCATACCCTCTTATAAATATCACCCACATATACACACATATGTGCAATACCCTCCTCCTCTTATTCGCGAGGTCGCTCACACTCGTCGTCGCTATAAACTCCCCCTCGCACGTTTATACTCGACTCGCGCGAGCACCGGACTTTCGAGGTCAATGTTGTGTGTGTGTGTGTGTATGTGTATGCCGTTGCTCTTCCTCTCTCTCTCTCTCTCTTTCTCTCCCCACATCCCAACCGATTTTCGTCGCCGCCGCGACAGGTTGCGAGCGCCTATATAGCGGAACAGCCGTAGAAACATACGGTGCGAGTGAGAGAGTGAGAGAGAGAGAGAGAGTTGTAATGACAGGGCAGCAGTAGCAGCAGTAGCAGCAGCAGCAGAGAACTGCGGCTGACACACACGGGCCATCCGGAAGTGATGTATATAGTGAGGGTACGAAAAATTTGAGGGAGGAGAACGATGCGAGACGACTGCTAGTAGTAGTAGTAGTAGATAGTAGTAGTAGTGGTTAGAGACATGTTGAATTATTCAAGTTGTGGGGAACGCGCGAGAACGCGGGATATATATGTATGGATATATCGAAGGTGGTGGGTACAGTGATTGTGCGATTTTTCGAGAGATACTGTATAAGTGCACACGTAAGTAGGTTTAAGGATTTCGTGTTAAGATCTATACGAGGTTGGTGGAGGTTGAAAACTCACCGAAATGTGATTAGATAGATCGTAGCTGTTTATTCGTTGATGATTAGTGTTGCTTTATAACAGGGTGATCGTCTTACCTGTAACATAAAAAGAAAAGAAAAATTGTTAGTTATAAAAGTATAATATGTAGCTGTATGCGAATTTTCATATATATAAGGATAATGCATAAGCTTGCACTTTTCTGTAAAAGCTCAGGCAGAAAAACTGCACTCTCCCTTCCTTTGGGGTCGGTAAGATTTCAATCTCATTACGTCAACGAAAAATAACGCGTCGGGGCGAGCATAAATTTCATTTATGCGCAATATTTTATGTTTCTTAACCTCGTAAGATCAACGATTGCACGCACACACACACACACACATGTGTACATATATATATATAGGGTGTATATGAGTGGGAGGGAGTAAAAGAGAGAGATCTAATAAACCGAATGCTCCTGTAATTTTCTGAAAGGAGTTTAATTTAGAATTATAATGAAGAAATTTATTGAGAAAATTAATTTGCAGTATATTACGCGCTCTAATCAACATTCTTTCGCGTGCAGCAGCAGCAGCAGCAGCACGGGTCATCGGCGAATTAATTGCGCGAACGAGCGAGCGAGCGAGCGAGTGAGTGAGTGTATGTGAGCCTTTTATCAAGGGGAGGAAAAAAAAGAGGAGATAAAAATCTGTGCGAGAGAGAACGAGCGAGAACAGTTGAAAGGTACCTCCTTTCTTTCTCTCTCTCTCTCGAATGTGAAACAATATTTGATCGCAACGTGTGATCTGTTACACGATTCGTTTACGTATATTGTAAATGAAATTTTTATATTAATGATATTTATTGTTGAAGTATAGATTACGTTCGGTAGTATGTTATAGGTCGTAATAATGTGATCTCTGTAAAATAATTGAAAGGTGTTATATCACGTGTTCGTCAATTCAGTTATTGCTGAAAACCAGCAACGCCGGTACCCTTCGATCGATTCAAAATACAAGGACGAAAAATTACTAAAGGACGTTTTGCATGCTCTAAATATATATTTATACTCTACTCCACTAAATACCTTCTAAAGCACCTCCATACAATTCATACACATCATCCCACAGTAGAACCAACCACTCGACCAAACCTCAACACTATAATATCCATCCCAACCCTCAAACTCCCCAAAATAACTCATTTTTCAACCTCAAACACATACGTATACATCTATACAGATCGGCATATATAACCCACAACGACCATGAACCGCGAGTCTTACACGCGATCGGCATCCTCCGCGCACGCACCACCACCTCCTCTCTGAGCATTATCATCAGTAGCATGCCTGCCTGCCTACCTATACGTCTTACGCAACCCTTCCCTCCGCGTGCGTCACGCACATCCTCTCACTCACTCACTCTCTATCCACGTATGTGTGTGTGTGTGTGTGTATATATATATATATATATATATCTATACATATACCTATACATATACTATAATAATGAAGAAATTTTTCCCTGCACGCGTGCATATTATACGCTTGCACTTGCAAAAATCAATTCTCATGCCATTTGGGCAGGAAGCTCTTATTCTCTCCTCTCTCTCTCTCTCCTATATATATGCACGATGCACATATATATATATATACACAACTTGCATATATATAATAACAATAACTCGAGCATTCGCGCGACTTTTGCGCATATACATGCATGCATGCATATACACGCGTATATGTATATACAGGTGAGGCTAGGTCACATCATGAAGCTGGGGCTGAGGTCGGCACAAGTGTGTGTGTGTGTGTGTGTGTGTGTGTGTGTGTGTATATATATATATATATATATAAAAGCGAACGAATGAACGCGCGCTGCTGCTGCGGCATCCTGCCTTTGTACAACCGCTCGCGCGCGCGCCTTCCTCCCTCTTCTCAACCGGAGTCTCTCTCTCTCTCTCTTTTCTTTTCTGTTTTCTCGAGGCGAACGCGCGGAGCAGCAACACAGCGGCGGTCGTTGCATCGCCTGATGGTCGCCGCGCGCTAGCTGCCGCGATATTCAGACTATGGTACGCATGCACGAATGCAATGCAGCAGAGAGAGAGAGAGAGAGAGAGAGAGAGAGTGAAACGGTAGCTGTAGTGTTATGTGTGTAGGTATATATGTGGAGGTAGCTCTGGTATGAGGATTGGGATGGTAGAATATAAGGTTCGATGTGGCGGTGAGAATTTTTCTATATATATACTTTGGATTCGGATGATGGAGGACTTGGAATATAGATTGTATCGAGCTTTGTATATTACAATGTTTAGCGCATTAGTAGCAATCGCGTGAGATATATAGTTGGGTATAAATATTTATAATAAAGTATATATAGTTATGTTTATATATACATATACACGTGATAGTATCAGTATTATTTTTTCATCTATATAATCAACTCTCATAACTTATCGAAATTCAACGCGACGACGACGACGACGACGTTTAATTCTTAATTCGCTAAATAAATCACGTGCACTCGTCGATCGCATTCCCACCCCCCACCTTACATCAAGGAGGAAAAACCACACGTTGGGAAAGCCATTATAGCTCTGCACGGCCAAAGACGACGACGACGACAACGACTACGTGGACAACGAGTTTTGCAGTGCTCTATACACTTGCACGTGAATGCGTATATGTGGATATACGTATAGACCAGTATGTATGTATATACATATACACGGTGCGTTGAGTCATTCGTTGGATGGATGCGCTCTCGCGTTAGCGCGTGGGTTGCGCAACACGTGCGCGCACGCGCACCTCGATTCTCTCGTTCGGAGAGTTCGCACGTTATAGCTTGATGCTACATCGATTCTTATATACGTGTGTGTATGTGTGTGGACATATACATAAGGTAGTATAGGTCAAATTTCGGAGTTGGTGATTAGGATTAGATAGGAAGAGAGAGGAACCGCAGGAATATGATTTTTCCAAGTTTACGCGAACGCTAGGCACATCAATAGTATAGTATAGTAGTTAAAAAAGAAATAGTCAAGGAGGCTCTCGAAGTAAGTGCGTAACGCGCATTCCAGTAGAAATTCCGAGCGGCTGGAATTTATATATTTATCGCTGGTTCTCCGCGTTTTAACGTTGACTCTTTTTCTCATCGCGATCGCTTATCGACGAGAGAGAGAGAGGGGGGAGAGAGCGCATAGGCTATGTATATTATATATATAGCGACAATTTATCAGGCTAACGAAGCGAAAGGAAACTTCATCGTCGAAAGAACTGTGCTGACTTGCGCGCGCAGATTCTCTTTTTGTCATGCAAAATTAAGTATCGCTGGTAAGAAACTAGCGGCGGTGCTTTTCTCATTCTCTCTCTCTCTCTCTCCGTCCCTCGTCGCGTTCATTATTCGAGTCACTGAGAGAGACCGAGAATACGAGCTAACGATGCGTGAAACCGATAATGCGGAAACGAATTGACCGCGGCTAATTTCTGCGACATGTATTTCCACCTAAACTTCACCTACTTTATATATCATCTTTCTTACAAAACACACTTTTTGTACGTGGAATATAATCACATATTCGAACCTCTCCACGTGTATATATATATACACATATATAAACACAGAGAACGTAATTACTGTTTTTGACACGACGGCCGCCCGTCGTGCTTAATAGTTTAATTCGTTATTTGGACCCGTGCTCGCACTGTTATATGTATAAGAATATATAGTACACACGGAGCCTTTCGAAAATTGGGGTTATATACACCCCGTAATAATGTAACGTATATACAAACTACCTGTAAAAGACAGAGAGAAAAAAAGAGAGAGAATGAAAGAAAGAATAGTAATCTGATATGCTTGCGTATACACGCATGCGCTCGCACAAAGACTCGATCGACAATAGTGCGTATAGGGCCCACAACATCCGATCCGTACGTTAACCTTGAATTGAGATATATAGGATATACTATAGATGCGGTGTACCAGGACAGTGCTGAGGTATATATGATAACTACACCGCGTGGAGTTGAAGTATATATAAGTAAGTATACTTAGTACGAGTTTAACGTACTCGCACGCGTCTGTGTATATAATTATTTAGCACTTCATCATGGTCTCACCGATTTTTCGCTGATTATACCAAGGAAATATATATAATACTGTATACTTATATATATCCTTCCTGGTTCTTCAATCGCTACACGGCGCCAATATACCAATGTACACCTGTAATGCAGTATTTCACCCGAAATGAAATCGAAAGGTATATAGGAATATAAGTACTTTCCCCGTAAAACGCGCGAGAAACCTAATTACATCGAATCGCTTGCTACGCTACTCGCTAATAATATTCTTGGAATCGTTTCAAAACTATTCGAGTATATACGAGTTTTCCCATCACCTGTCAATCTCTCTCTCTCTCTCTCTCTCTCTCTCTCTCTCTATCTATCTATCTCTTAGTGTGTCGCAGTGAGAAACGTAAACCGAGTGGAAAAAGCATTTTCACACGCGTTGGTGAACTTCTAGAAAGTATTGTATATATACACGTAGAAGGAAACCACGTACGATGCTTTCGCTAAAGCTCACCCTGATGGCGAACATGATAAAAATTATTATACTTGCCCGTGTGTATTATGAGAAAGAGAGAGAGAGAGAAAGATACATTGGATGTATATATATAAAGGTACGAAAGGAATAACGTAAAGGGCCTCACGGCTGCGGCAGCAGCAGAAACGACGGCGTCGTTCGTCGGTGCCGCTGCCGCCGCCGCCGCCGCGACGAGACGGTGGGCGGGGCGCGCGCCTTTTGGGCTCCAAGGCGATCCACTCCGACCTCCACCTTCTTAGGAGAGATAGCGCCTGTGGAGGTGAGTTTTTTCCTTTCTTTTCTCTCTCTCTCTCGCGCGCGCTTGCTTGCTCGCATATACTCTTTCTCTCTCTCTGGCATCAGCGCGTTACATCTTTTACGAAATAGTAAATGAGAATCGAGAGAGAGAGAGAAAACGAGAGAGGGGAAAGGATGGAATATAAGAGGAGAGAGCGCCAGGGCGAATGTGTTAGCTATGCTGAGGATTGTGGAGTATATCAAAAATATACGTAATGAAGAAATGAGACATTTGGTCAAATGTCAAATTAGTGACAGTAAGGTACAACCGATATCAAAATAACAAAATTAAAGATTCTCATAAACCTCCCCGTGACCATATAATTCGATAGTCTCCCTAAACCACACTGCACATTGTATATATACCGATAAACTCGCGCTCACGTGCGTCTGTATTATCCTCTGTCGACTCTATTGTTAGTTGCGAACCAAGTATTACATACCAGCGGTACGGATTTATCAAGCCGCAGTTAAAAAGTTGTAGACACGCGTGTTTGTGCTTATATATACTCGCGCAATTAATCATTCGACTTGACCGCCGTGCAGTTAACCTGTGTCTTTAATACTTTTAACGGTTAAGGTAGAGAGAAGGAGGTATATGTTGCACGCGTATACACGTCTGACCTTTTCTTTATGTAGGCTAATGCGCTTTAAATTTCGCGTATATACAACGTACCTGCGTATACAACAATGATGAAACGTTTAGACGAGGAGGAGCACGACGGTTTGCACTTGTCTCGTGTATGTGATTTATCGCTTCGGATAGAGCGGTACTGAGGTGAGAATTCGTGTGTTGAAAAAAAGAAGAAGAAGAAGAAGAAAAAGACGAATTCTTGAGAAAAATCATATATATAGGTATATATACAAGCGTACCAATTTTCCCTCGACCTCCGAATTCCACTCGCGCTACCAAACGATAAATCCTCGGCTGTGCTCCCCTTCCATTACAAATTTTAATTGGGCGCGTACTCTCTCTCTCTCTCTCTCTCTCGCGTCCAATCTCAGCAGCCGCCGCCTACTTATGCATACAGTTGCTACCGCGTACACACACATGCACAATCGAGTGAGCCATCGATTCTTCTTTCCTCTACCGATTGACTCGTCGTCGTCCTTTCGCATCCTTTTTCTCCCTCTATATCTCTCCCTTTGCTTGCAACGACGCTTGACGTACGATGTGTCAGCGGTGACAACTGGCGCAAGCGCTGCCCTGAATGCGCAATGAGTCCACGCGCGGCAACTGAGAAAAAGGTGGATTCCCAATCGTTCGTTCTCCCTCTCTCTCTCTCTCTCTCTCTCTCTCTTCACGTATAACAATCGCGAATTTGATTTTTAGCTTGAATAAAAGATATATTCGTAGTTCGCGGCCACGCCGTGTTGTGGATTGATGCGTTCAGGTGTGCGATTGATTGATTGCGGAATGCAAATAATGATTCACTAGAACGTATATAGAGATTTTGCACTCAATTATGCGTGTGTATTTATGTATATATGTATAAGCATTGCCTAAGGTGAAATTCAGTGAGAAAGGGAGGCGGATTTTTCACGTGTGATGAGCGAGTGTGATTGAGGGCAAGAAGCTGGTTTTTAAAGAGGGAGTTTAATTAAAATGTCGTAGGATTTAATTACAAGTGGTATAATGATTTTTTGACGAGCTGGAGAAGAGAGAGAAAGGGGTGTGTGTAAATATATAAGGTTTTGTGTTTTTTTTTGTTTTTCTGTTTTTTTCGAGATGAGGAATTGGAAGGTGAATGGTCGCGGAACTGAATAATATAAGATATATTTTAATTCATCGTTGCTTTTGTATACTTTTTTATTATATACACGTTAAGTTTTTGATATAGAATATAGTAAGAATCGTAACCACATCGCAGTGTTCACAGGTATACCTTGCAACAATCAATTAAAAAGCCGAGCGATTTTAACGACGTACCCGCGTGCTCGCACATCCTCGCAAACATATCTCATCGCCATCATCATCGCCCCGGCCGCCAATAATTCGCGCTCTAAAAATATCACCCTTATGTTATACTTTATACCATACCCACACATACAAAAATCAACACTATATATATATACACACACACACATACATATAGACAGATGCTTATACACACGCGGCACTCTTTCGTCGCGTCGGCGCGCGCAAAAGAAGCTACAGCAGCCACAGCAGCGCTCCTGCGCGTACACACACGCTCTTCTTGCAGCTGCCCCCAGTAGAACGCGAAATATGCGCCGAGAGGAGAATCGGTAATCGCTCTCTCCGCGTGCCTCTGCCAACGTCCCGCTACTGTATCACTTTTTTTTCTTTCTTTTTTCCCTCTCTCTCTCTCTCTCTCTCGCTTGCTCCTCTTGGTCCCTTCCTCACGTGTTCTCTTTTTGTCAACGCGAGAGAAAGAGAGTGTGGTGGTGGTGTCGTCGTCGTCGTCGTTTTGGGTACACTATATGTGAGTGAGTGTGGTTCTTCCGGGAGAGAAAGAAGGTGTATATGTAAAGGAAGGGAGTGAATTTTCCGCGATAAATTAAATAGATAATTTATCGATTATCGGGGAGAGACGAGGGAGGCAATTAAATAGGCGCGCGCGAGTGCTAGCGTGCATGAATAATCCAGGAGGTAAAGTTTATATGGTATAGGTATATGTATAAAGAGGAACGAGTTTTATATATATAGAAGAGACGCGTGATGTATACGTACACAGGTGGGTTTTTTTTTTGTTTTTGGAGATGTAACTTCGTCGTCGTCTTTGATTTGTTACTGCTACTTTTCGAGGTGGGAATAGGTCGCGATCATCGAAGGAAAGTGGAAATGAAAGGCGCGTGATATGAGTGAGAGAAGGAAAGAGAGCAGAGCTGAAGTTGTTGTAATTGATTGTCGGGAGAAGCTTTTTGTGGCAACGTCGGTGCAGAAATTGAAAAGTAAGTGTGTAACGAGATCGTCTTGAAGAGAGAGAGAGAGAGAGAGAGAGAGAGAGAGAGAGAGAGAGAGAGAGAGAGAGAGAGAGAGAGAGAGAGA
>JAYJLV010000056.1:10465808-10493536 GCA_036873485.1 Torymus texanus
GGTTCCTAAAATCAAAGCCCTTGAATAGATTTACATTATTGAAAGATCCATTTTTTTTATTTATGCGCGCTTGTGAGGTTCTCCCGTCCCATTGTGCGACGTAAGTAATATTTGTAATTATAAAAATCGATAAATTCGTCTTTGACAATAAACCAGCACTAAAGAGATAAATTGATATAAAAATAAACCCTGTTTCTTTCAAATGATTACATTGTTACAATTATACAGCATCAGACTTATTCTCCATACTCACAAAACGCGATACAACCAATCGTATCAAAAACTATATACACCCACCCTGGGCCTAAACTCTATATACTACTTCGCTCCGTCCATAACCCCACACCATAGCCGATAACCTGCCGACAACACACATACATACAACCGAACTCACCTATAATATACATGTAGATACTCACACCGGAGGCAATCGGACTGCCACATGCTTGCTTATATATACAGATATACATACATATACATACATACACATACAGACATTGGCAGGAAACAAAGAATCGACTGACGGGTCGGCCTCACGATCGCGTGCCATCGCGCAAAACTTTTCCATTTGTCCAGCGACAGCTGCGATGTATAATACAATAAGAGAGAGAGAGAGAGAGACACGCGCGAGCATTATTTTTACGTGCCGCGCTCGCGACGACCGATAATGGCATACGGTTTCGCGGAATGCGCGCTGTGTGCTGTGGCAGTGGAGTCGCGACTACTGTGAGGGAGAATATGGCTTTTTTTTTCTTTGTTGCCGCCGCCGCTGCCGTATTGCTGCTGACTCTATACCGCGAGTTGCGGTTGTTATTGTTGTTGTTGGCGATGGAGTTATTTCTTTTTTCCGTTTTTTTTTCCTTGTTTTTTGAAGGTAGAATTGAGAAGGAATATTTCGGAAGGATGTCTAAGGTGGTAAAAGTGGATGAAGATGAAATATTTAACGCGATGTATATACTTTGTATATACATTTATCTTGGAAAGATATTTGCTGTGACTTATGATCATCTATAATTACGAGAGAACAGATAAAAATACCCTAATACCCAATCGTTACAACCCAAACGCGTATCAAACCTTCGCACCATCCTCCATCGGTCCCTTACAATTTATAATCAACAGCTGCAAGCTACGATATCACCATTCAACTATCCTCCACCCTCGTTTGCTTTCAACACCCGCAAGCGTGCGACTATACACCCCGGGCAAAATACAGCAGTAACAGCACTACTAGATGGAGCGATTCCTTAAAGGGTTCGTACCGGTGGCTGCCTAATACGCGGTTACGTGAAATTACTGGCGGATCGGTAATCAGACGGTTGTGTGTGTGTATGTATGTGTGCATGCCTCCTCTTGCCAAGTAACTGTAATAGCGGTACCACGATTCACGCGGACGCGGCAATTTCGGGGTATGGAGGAGGGTGAATGCCCGGGACAAACTATCTGAGGGATGGAGTTGTATCGGTATAGCTTTAGGTGGATGTGAGATGAAGAGAAGGAATTGAATGTATACGTGTCGATTTTTTCTTATTTATTAAAATATTTATAGTTTTTCCGAGTGAAATAATAAATAGTATAATAGAAGCTAGTCCACTTGAAAATATATGTTATACGCGTCTACCAGTGTAGTGTAACAAGGACACTTGTATATATACGTACATACGCACAATAGCCACGTGCATCCTATCACTGTTACGAGTAACGTGTCCCGATAACACAACGCCGTGTGTGTGTGTGTGTGTCTATCTTCAATGCCGCGACTGGAAAAACTGGCTAATCGACTCGTCGGTGAAATTCGCAGAAGGAAAACTATGCGACGACGAGGAAGAAGAAGAAGAAGAAGAAGAACAACGTGCACGTGTATGTACATGCACACATATATATAGATATATTACATATACACACATATACACGTGTATATGCAAAAAAGATCGCCTTGACCGATATTAATGTGCCGGAGCGCGCGCTCGCCGTTATCGATTTCGAAGAGGCGCGAGCGAACGCAAGCGAGCGTGTATACACTTTTCGATTATTTACCGCAAGCGAGAGAGGGTTAACGGTTTTTGCGCGCGAGCACGTCGCATAAGAGTATTATTTTTTCTTTCTTTTTTTTCATTTTGGTACACGAGAGAGAGAGAGAGAGAGAGAGAATGTGAAACGATTGGGGATGAGGGGGGAGTGGTCGATGCACGCATACGCGTGGGTTTTATCGTAAGTTTATGGTGTGACGTATGAAAATAATTGTAATACGGTTTTGAGGTGGTACCGCGTTGAGGTATATATAAGTGTGAAGTATTGAGTATATATATATATGTATATATACATGCGGAGATCGGAATTGATATCGACCTTGCGCGACTGCTTGTAAAATAATACTCGATGGTATATATATATGCGTGTATCTGCGCTTTCGTTATTTATCGATGAGGTATATAGATATTTATATTATATTTGTAAGTTTTGTATCGGTTTACAATGGTGAAAAAATAAATAATATATATTATATGCAAACAAGCGCGATTTATCATTTATTTTCGAGATTAAAGTAGTTATTATAGAAGTAAAATTAGAAGAATAAGTTTCTATATATAACTTGGTATAACGCACATTTCGCTACTTAGCGCTCTCAAATTCATCCCGTGGTACTGTAATATATACGAAACAGGGCGTCGACAACCCCTATATATGCATATATACACTTATATATATATATACCTCTTACTATACAACGCGTACATATACAATAATAACGCGCGGGTCGATTATTCACGCTTCTGAATATTTCAGGAGCAAGCGTTCGCGAGCGCGCACTGCACTCTCTCTCTCTCTTTCTCTCTTTCTCAGATATAGAGAAACGCACTAATAACGCACTCCTACACTCGCGCGATGGCTAATAGTTATCCTGCCCTCCGTTCGTTTTCATCCTGCGTATATATAAATGGGGGGAGAAAAAGGGTTTCCGCGAAGGGAAAATCCTCCCAACTGTAGAGAGGGTGTACGTGTAATTGCGTGCTATATACGGTAGGGAAGGAGAATGGAAAGAGTCTTGTGGTTTTAAAGTTGACGATATATTTTTATAGTGCTGGGGTAAAAGAGAGAGTGAGTGAGAGAAGTTTCGAGCGGTTTGCGGGTAACGCAATTTAAAGGAGGGCTGTGTCTCTCGTCTTTTTTCAAAGTTTCTTATTCTTCTTCTCTTTCTCGACGCATGTCTCTCGTTTTTTATTATATTTCAAGCTGTTACCGAAGATATACGTATATATATATATATATATATATATATATATATAAGGTAATTTCGTAGTGGTAGTTTTCGAATTTTAAAACTTTAGTTTAGGCTCCAAAGTTTCGTGTTAACAAAACTAAAAACAAAAAAAAAACAAAAATATAATAATAATAACAACATTGAAACTTTAATGTGAAACCAATAAGTTTTACGTCACCCCACGTGTGTGTATATATATATATATATATATATAGAAGAGGAGTAAAAACAAAAAAAAAGAGTCGCAGCCGCCTTCGTAAATCATACGGCCGAACTTCGGTAACGCGTGGACACATTTTTTCGCACGGGGGACACACGAGCGCGATAAAATCTTAATGTCTCCCATCAAAGCCGCCGTAACAATAAAATTTAACGGCCGCGAAAACAGGCTACCGCGTATATAGCAGCGTTGCATACATACACGAGCGCGCGCGCTTGCTTTATCGGCGATAAAATAAAATTTTACGCGAGAGTTGGTGAAAAATTTCAAAATCCCCGAAAAACGATGAAATCTCGATATATACCATGGTAGTAGTATATATGTTTGTGTATATGGGGGTTGCTACTACAGTAGAGTAAAGAGCGCTAGTGAATGACGATTATGATGATGATGACGATCGTATGTGTATATATATAAATATATATAAATGTACGTGTGTGTATATATATATATATAGGTATGAATGTATGTATATGTTGTATACGTGTAGATCGTGTTCTCGATAACGCCGGCTACCAGTTCGCGCTTCGGGCGGCTTTTCTCGTATATAGCAGATATAGCGGTGCGCGCGTGAGCGCGAGATAAAAGTGTACTTTTGATATTATTTATGGCGAGTGAGTGAGAGAGAGGGAGGTTATTGTTCGATGCAGCATGCGTATTCAATTTAGAAGTACGTTCGCAGTCGGTCGATTGCGTAATAAAATAAATAGCTGATTTTCTTGTTGGCACGGGGACTTCGAGTGAGTTGGTGTACGGGGTGAAGGAACTTTTGGAATATGAAGTAAAATTAATTTGTGAGTTTTTGTAAGATTATTTGTGTACAAGTGTTGGTGGGTAATTAGTTTTATTATTCGGTTTTGGGTAAAATTATGTTTGGAATAAATGTGGAAAGTATCGTTTTCGTTGTGTTTTATTGTGAACGTATAATTCGTTAGATTTTGTTTCTATTTTACTGTTTAATTTGTATACGAGGTATATAAATACAACTCCCGAAATATAAATAATCTACATGAAAAAGGTTAAAATAATAAAATGACTTATATTCATATCCATATAGATAATTTGTAAAATGTTATCAATCCTTTTTTGCATATCTTAACATATATTAAAGAGCGTATAAAAAAATCACGTTTTTACTTGTAGTGATTCCCAAATTCTTAACCCTACAGTCCATAAAAATTTTAACGACACATCCAACCTTATTCTCCACGACACAACCACTACACCTTCAATGCAAACATAACAAATCCCTGTTATTTCCCTTATAATTCCCCTCATAAACAATCTTTTACAAAAACCCTCACTTTTTTACACTTCAGCAACCACGGTACACTAAAAATTCCTACATTTTTGTACAACCCCCTTCTCCTCCTCCTCTCTCACTCTCTCTTACACACAAACATACACAAAAAAAAACACCAGTAGTCAACTACTCATATACCCTCACCTCTCTTAACCGCGGACCAATGAGAACCGTCTCCCGTTCGCTCGCTTACGCGACCGCAACAGCAGCAGCAGCAACAGCGGCACGATGACGACGGAAAAGGGAAGAAAAGGAGAGAGAGAGAGAGAGAGAGAGAGAGAAAAAAAGGAACGCGAGCGTATATATGCGCAGACACATACATACATACATATATACCACGCCTTGAGGCTTGCGAGCTCACGCGTACACCTGTGTGCGCATGCGAAATGCCCACGCACGCGAGGAACGAGAGAACCTCGAGAGAGAGAGAGAGAGAGAGGACGAGGAGTGTCCGTCTTTGTTAGAGCTCGCGCTGTCAATCTAAGAAGGAGGGAGTACGAGGAGTGAGGAAGGAGGAGGGCTGTGCTATGGTTGTTTTTTTTTCTTCTTTTTGTTAGACTTCACCGAGAGACTATATATATATATAAGTTTCTTTTGATTTAAAAGAGAAAAAAGAATAATTTTAAAACATGATTTTTCAAAACATGCATATGTATATATTGTTAAAGTTAAACAGCAAAATGTGGCCTATAGCGTTTTTGGTACACCCTGAAGAACCACACGCGTACGCATTACCAATCCTAATAAATATGTTTACCCGTAAGACAAAAAGTCAAAAAGAAATCTCCAAACCATTATCATTATTATAGTACCCCATGTATACGACACACTCGAAACTCTTTTTCCACTATATAGAACCTTCGTTCTCGCACCACACACATACCGAATCTAGAACCTCTACTCGCGTTTTTCCTTTCTCCCGCCCCTCATTTCGCTCACGCTCGTAAATTTCCCTGCTAATGATCGGCCGCTAGCGTTCGTTCGCTTAATTTTTTAATCGACCGTACGGGGCCTCTAATCATGCTTCAAACACCGGGCTATGTAAGAAGCGACCCGTGGGACATACTCTACCAGTCGCCGTAATGAAATTATCCGTAAGCTCGTGTGTTTGTGTCTGTGTGTGTGTGTATCGGCGATTACGCGCAGTCGTTAAAGTATGTTTTTGTCCGGGCGTATAAGCATATAGCGAACTAGGCTATATAAGTATTTTATTTTTTTTTTTGGTACCCTATATCTTTCCGCTTGGAAAATTTCGTGGTGTAGGAGAGTGAGAGGTATATATATATAACAGAACCTTTTTGCTAAGCTTTTGTCGTCGTTAAAGGCGTACGGGAATTGATTATCGTTATTAGACTCTGGACGAGAAGAGATTTAGGCTCACAGCTTTTTATTTTTTTTCTCTCTACTTCTTCTTGGTTATACACAATTTCTAACACAGAGTACAATTAAAGGTATATGTGTATAGGTCGAATGTAAATTAATTAACCGTTTGTAATATACGCGTGTTATGGAAAATATATCGGCCAGTCGGCGCTTTTGTTAATATATTAGAAAAGCTCGCACGAGAATAAGACATTTATATCGTATTCGAGCATCATCATCATCATAATCAACATCATAGCGCGAGAAAATAATAATACATCTTTTCGAGTTTTAGTGCAGAAATAATGAGAGGTTCGCTTTCTGTACCGTGACCACTGCAACGCTTATGTTATATATATACGCGAGTAGTACAAGTGTATAGTATATAAGATATATAACTCGGCATAATTAACTCACCGATACCGTGGCTACTGCTCCTACCTTGTATTATGCGCGAAATTCGCATAATAAAAGCTTATCTAAATAAAGCGCGCGATCGGCAGTCGCTATATATGCAGCAGCGGATTTATTTGCGCTGATGCGTTATCCCGATGTGTATATATGATGTTGCGTAACGATGGATAGTCTATGCAATGTGTATATACGGTATTATATTCACGTTCGAATAATCGAATGCACGTGTGTACATGTGTATGTGTATAGTGTCTAAACATTCTTGAGTAGGAATAATTCGAAGGGAGGTGGTGGTAGCGAAGGGTCAGTGTAACAGGAACTAAATTCACTTTGGTCTAATAAAATTCCACTTCATCACATTTAGAGATTAAGCGGAGTGACTTTGATGAAGTACAAACTCATTCGGATAGGCGCGAGAGCAACGTTTATGTTTATGTGTGTATGTAACATTGCTTTGAAGTAATCAAACTAAAAGATTTTTTTAAAGTGTGATAAATTTCGTTATGTCAAAAATAATCAATATGGCGTTTACACGAGGCGAAGAATAAAACGTAATTATCGTGTTTTCAAAAATCAAAATAGTAAAACGTTGAGATCGATATTGCTCGAATCAACTTATAAATCTCTGCATAATTTCCAAAAAAATCCGTTATCTTAAATACTCATAATCTTTTGCCACAGGCATTTATCGCATGTGCACAGTGCAAATAAACAATTTCTGTGGCTCTCATCTCATACACACACACTTTCTCTCTTTTTCTCTTTCTCCCTTGTGCATATAATACAATAAAAGGCACTCGTACCGCCACGCGCGCATTCCACGACGAAATCAAATCAAGCGTCCGAAAGAGGAAGCGACGGCGAAGAAAGAGACGCAGAGAAAGAGAGAAAGAGAGAGAGGGAGACGTGTAACGACAAAAGAAGAATTTCTGACAATTTGCTCGAGTTTCCTGCAGTTTAGTCACACGCGCACGCTCGCGTACAATCCAGTAGTGTCCCTCCAATTAGCGACCGACGCGATAATTGCCACGCACGCGTACAACCGAGGGAGAGAGAGAGAGAGAGACTTTGGTCCATAAATTGCGAACCGGAAACCAACCGGCGAGATTCACTCTACGAATTTATGAGGGACATACAGTGGACACTATAAGGGGACGCGAATTTTTATTTTAACAGAGGGAGGAGCGGATTAGGCGGAGGTGAAATGAAATGTGTGGGGTCCAGTTGCTTGTGAGTGGACACTAGTCACGTTATGGAGAGCGAGTAAGATGATACAAAGGGGGCGGCTGGTTGTATACATATATATATATATATATACTCGTAAGGGTATATGTATGTATCTAGCTAGTTATTAATGGTACTGGATAGTTGGAAAAATGACGATGCGATCGGGTTAATCATTCGGCGATTCTCTCGCTAATTAAGAAGGACTGTTCATTTACATAGAGTATATTCGTACATATATATATATATATTATATAAAAGTATATAATGTATGTACAAACCTGTGTTTGCGTCAGTCCCAAACTCGCTGCAAGTTCAGCTCTCTCGGGTAGCGCAAGATACTGCGTCCGTTGGAACCGCCTGTTGAGCTGTTGTAGCTGTAGACTACTGTAGATTGTCCTTGGTTTACGCATCTTTTTGCCTTTGCCATTACGTAGTGAACCACCACCGCCACCGCCGAGTTCGTCAACGATTCCACCTTTGTTGTCCAACGGCGAGAGGTCTGTGAACATACGCCACCCTGACATCAAACACTCGAGGTCCGCGGCCCGATGATCAGCCGAAGCGTAATCGTTGTACGGGGGTGTGGATATATTAGTGTGAGAGAAAGTCGGATTGTTTTATTTATTTTTTAATTGAAAGTAGTAAAGTGTTTCTGTATGTATTAGAGTGTTATAGGAAAATTTACTATTTTTGTAAGGTAATTTTATCTTGAAAGGGGGAATGAATCGTATGCAATTTTAGTGTAAAAGTATAATATTTCTGTTTACACTGATAGAAAAATGTGGGGAAAAATTTGCATGTTTTCTAGTAATTTGGTAATGTTAACCAAAAATACAAATTTTTTCCATAAGAAGTATAGTAATTTTTACTGTGTTTCTAGTAGTTATTACTATGTTTTAATGGAAAAATTTGTATTTTTGGTTGATATTGCCAAATTATTAGAAAACATGGGAATTTTTCCCCACATTTTTCTATCAGTGTATCGAATGAAGCATTTCATAATAGTTAGTTCATTGTTATTGGTTTTGTTGAAGTTCAGTTACTTAATTAAAATTCATATATTTCATCAGTAAATAAATATATTTTACTATACACAGATTTACACCACTCTACGTACAGTACCTCCGACGTTCTCTCACATTTTACAATAAAAATTATACTAACTCTCGTTTATAATATTTAAATCTTCTATTTCCAGTGAATACGAAAAAACTCATTCAAAATCTCTAAACGATGATTAGAATTGTAACAAATATTATAACACTATTATAAATTACCAAAATAATTATCAACTCCACTCCTCTATATATACATATTAAAATAAAATAACGCCACTCAGTCTAAATCCCAATCACCACCGACCATTACCAACACCAATCTGCAAACACATACACACAGACATCTTTGTCAACCAATATTTATCAAGCCCAAACAGCTTCTCGACACCCAATTAAACCCCATCGTGAACTGGTAATACGCGGAGCTACTTAAAAACCACGCGAGCGCTCAACAAATGAGTTTGCATTAGCAAGCGCACGGACTCAAGAGAGCCACGGCTAATTGATGAACCTTAACACGCAGAGGCCCTGCGCGTACACCGCGCAGCCGATTTCTCTTCTCACGTGCGCACGAGCAAGTGTTGTGAATCAATCACAGTAAGGCGTCGATTCACTGTGTAACAAGAATATACCCAGTGTAATAAGATATATCCGATTTTTAATTATTATATAAATTTTAAAAAATCATTATTAATCGGTTATATACACGGTTTCTCAAATGTCACATAATATATATCCATAAAAACCTATCAACGAATCGTAAATTCCTTCCATTCCTCATAAACCCAAATGCGTCTACAGTAGTCAGCTCCCGATAATCTCACCATTAATCAACACAACCTACGAAAAGACAACGACCAGGTGTAGAACCCCTACACACACATTTATACACATGTATACACTTGTCGTCTTATCCGACGGTCACATCTGACCCGTACACCTGACGACACCATCGATGTCCTTTTCTCGTTTTATCTCGCGTTCGAAAAGATACATGTATATTTATATATATATATATATATATATGTGTGTGTGTTGTTCGAGGTACGCGAACGCGTGTATAGTATAGCACCCGCGCTAATTGGGCCATTAAAACGAGGATCCGATGCTGCGCGATAGCAGCCGTGTGTAAACACATGCGGGTGTTTTCTTTGATCCGCGCAAGGACGAATGAAGATGTATATATATATAATATATAAGGTGGGTGTGAGTTTTTGGAATTGCGGAATTAATTTTTTCGTTTTGGGTGGCACGACGTGGATGGATATAGTGAATTGATGGTGTATTTATATTCAAATAAGTTTGTAAATGTGTGATATTTTAAAATGAATTCTGCATAAGTTTATTTTAAAGGTGTTTAAGATTCGAAAATAAGATTTATTCCGTTATATAAATATATTAGTATTAATAGTGTAAGAATCATAGCAAGGAATGTCTACATAAAAATATTATATCTATCAACCGTTTACTCCAAAAAAAAAAGCTGCCGTCGCATAAACGCCGCACGCTTATATTATACCTACAACTCCGATGTAATTTTTGCGTTATCTTGTCCCAGATCGATACCCATATACTCATCCATAGCGCATCTCATACAAGATTCATCGTACGCCGACGACTTATACGCGCAACATTTCGATATATCCTCGTCGCTTCGTTGTAACTTCGTATCGTCGTAACTCACCCCATATATCGAAGGAAGAAGAAGAAAAAAAAAACAACACATCGAACTTCGAAAAACTCACGACTCCCTCGCGTCATCACGTATACGCGCTAATGTCTGGTCATTACGCGCGATGACCGTGACTGCGTTATCCATACGCGTACACACGCGCGCGCGCATTATCTACCGGCAACGATAGGGAGAAGTTTTAAAAAAAAAAAGAAAAAGAATAAGTATATAAGAGCGATATATAGAAAGAGAAAGAAAAGTACAAGAGGCTAACTCGTTCGTTCGTTCGTTGCAGTCTATTAATGATATCGAAGGGGTTGTATCGTTGTAGTATCACACCGTGACGCGCGCGTATACTACCACTATACTACACGCGGGACTGGACGTTGAACTCGAAACCACAAAATGACTGGATGATTGTTGGTTACTCGCGACGCGACGTTAGTTGCTCTCTCTCTCTCTCTCTCTCTCTCTCGCTTACTCTCCTCATTGTTGTGTGTTGCGCGCCGTCATCGATACACACATAGACGACGCCGACGTTGCCACCACGCTACATAGGGAAAAAAGAAAGGGTCAAGCGCAAAGTTGTTGAAACTTTTTCTCTCCCTCTCTCTCTTTTACTCTCTTATACGCGACGCGGGAAATGCGTTTTCCCTTGATTATAGCCTGGCGACCTTCGCAAATTTCGAGGCTCGCGTGCAATGCAAAGGGTTGCTTTGCTATATATATACTGTAGCAGTGGTGGTAGTAGTAGTAGCAGTGGTATAGTGGCAGCAGTGGTAACATCAACCGCATAAAAGGGACACGAGGGCAATTTTAAAATGTCGCGAGCACCGCGAGGGTGAAGAGTGAAATTTAAATGAATCTAAAGTCTGCAGCGCGCACAGTTTACAGCCACATACGCGCGCGCGCGCGCACACACACACACACACCGCTCTTCGATTATTCAATAACTTATATTCCGTACATATATATATATGGAGAATAAGGCGGAGGGAACTCATGTACGGTTTCAGGGAATTTCAATGGGAAATTGGTTAATACCGCTGCGACGGAGGGAAGTTGAAGATATTTATTTCGTTTAGTTATTTATTATTGAATTCGTTGTTCTTCTTTTCTTTTTTTTTAAAGCGAGAGTGAGAGAGGGAAAGAGGAAAGATAAGCCGAACGATGAATAGTATATTGGTAGGAAAAATATTCACGAATTATGTTTAGGGAAAAAAAGAAAGAATATTGTTAACGGTGTATATATATTTATATTTGCAACGCGTTTAAACAACTAGACCACTTATCATTTATTTACGTTGGCTAGTCGAACACGCGTGGACGACGATATTTTATTCGTATGCGCGTGGAAGGAATTATGCAAGTTTATCGAAACTTTAGCTAGGTGTATATATATATGTGCGAATGTTTGTGCAGTAGTAGCACACGCGTATGTTATTGTTCAGCGACTATTTATTCCTCGACATTATTATATATTACATATATGTATACATGAGTGACATCTTTTCGCTACGCGCTTTCCCGCATTGAATTAAAAAAAAAACTGGATTCTGGAAATGAGGGGAAAAATTTCTTTTCGATAGAATTACTCCTACTATTAAATGTTTTTTCTCAGAATGGAAAATGTACGTTCTTACTTCGTTAAGAAATCTTATTTTAAGAACCACTCGCAGAAAGTAGATTGCAAGTCTAATAAAACCTGCTACTGCGTCTCAAAAAAAAAAACAAAAAATCTAAATCATTTCCCTCTCGCTTCTGAAAAATGCATCTCTCTCACCACACGACGCCAACCCTCCAACAATAGATGAAAAAACTTGTCCCTACCCAAAACTGTAACAGACACTATCCCTATCTCCTCCATTACCTCACGTTCGCACTTTTTACTACCAATATTTTTTCGCGCTTTCTCTTCGCCACACACAAAACTAGATCTCCACCTACTACTACTACTACTACTACCTGCTACTCTTGCTACCGATCGCACACGCGCGCGCACTCATTGTGTATCGGTGTCGCCTCAAAGTGGCGAAAATTTACGACGACCGGACCCCCGCAGGGCGAGAGACAGGCCCCAATAAAAAAGCCCCCCGCAGGAGCTAGAGAAAGAGATAGAGAGGAAGAAGAGAGAGATTTATTTATTCTTCTAGTCTTTTGCCCTGGCGCCAATCGTAGAAACGCCGCGTAATTATGCAGCTCTTTTATATCGCACGAGAAAGAAGAAGAAGAAGAAGAAGACGACGAGCGAAGGGAAAGAGTAGAACAGCAGCGGCAAGAGTAGTAGTAAGCTTCTTAATAGAGTTAGGCCGTGGTAGCAGCAGCAACGGTAGTAGTGGCCTATCGATCCGACGACTTTGGCGAAGCGAATGCCGTGGCACCGTCAGACACGCTGTCGTCATGCGACTTATGCGCCCTGGCGATAGGCGGAATTTTCTTAGCTGTGTGCGCGCACGCGGCGGGCGACTCTAACTCGAAAATGTCAACCTCCTTTTCGCATGTATGCTGTTATCTACAGTAATGCACGTGTATCTGCATGTGTGTGGGTGACGGCCTCAAAACGATATCTTGTCGTCGTATTCTCTGTCTCGCTTTTTTTTTTAAGTTTAATTGCTGTTTGTATGAGCGACCGTCGCTGGGTTAACAACGATGCGTTCTATACTGCAGTGCCGACGTTGATGATTATTGTGAACGATAGTTGTAACGAGGACAAATAATTGTACGAACGAAATAAACCCGAAATTTTTACGTTCTAAGAAACGTGTGAATGGGATGTTGTACTGACAGGTCATGAATTTTGAGAGTATTTTATGGTTCAGTGGTAGTGTGCACTGTATCTGTTTCATAAGACACGATGAATATATTTGATAACTAAAATGTATAAGATGTAATAAATCAAAATGTTAGCTATATTGTAAGATAAAAACTTGAGTCGATTCTGAAATATTCAATATCGACTATCGAGCAAAAGCATTATTCAAAAACTATAGTTCAGATTGTAACTGTAAGTCAAATATTACTTTTATCGGTATAGCTAATACCTTCTAAAGCCAAAGGGGAATCCATGACCTGGTAGTACGACAACTCTCCTTGATAGCTTTACTTAATATTATGACTTTATTGAATGTGCTCTACGTGACTATACGTTCCCAATGTAATTAAACTTCATAACCTATCATGAATAAAAAAGAAACGTGTATCACTGAGATAATATTAACCGTTTGTCAACGCGACCTGCCGCCCAGTAAATTCGATTGCAAATCATTCCCACAAATTACTGTAACTTCGCCAACCGTAATCCTGTAAATGAATTAAATTACAGATTTAATTACCTCGTACACGTGTGACATTTGAACGAGCTAACTTATCTCAACGCCAACCTCTCATTACAACGTATTATATTTCCGCAAACGACTCAGCCCGCATAACAAACAAACTCTCTTCCAGCTCAGTCATAACTTATCAGCTAAGTAGTCCCTCACTTTGCGTCAATTCTTCTACACGCGCTAACCGCAAGACAACACTCTTAGCCACCCCCAAAAAAACCCATGACCCAGCACCACAATAACTCGTACAACAACAACCAAACAACCAAACCATGAGGATACGTACAGTTAGGGTACTCGCCGTCCTTGGGCGGCGACGGACACTGGGGCGCGTACGATCCCAGATGATATCCGTACGCGTTGTGCTGGTGCATCGGTGCAAACGCATACCCCGTAAGCGCACTCCTCGGACTGGGGAATCCCGTCTCCGGTCCCTGATGCTGATTCGCCCCACCTGGCTGTCCACCCTGATGACCACCCAGACCACCGACATGCTGGGAGAACTGATGGGCACCGGGTACGTTGTGTCCGCCGGGATAACCCGCGGCCCTCAGTCCGCTTGGATTATACAGATTGTTGTGCTGGAGCTCGATGAAGGCGGACTTGCCGCTCTGGGAGACAGGCGTGCTGGAGGCGCTGTCGGGCCCGTTACCACCTGGGCCCGGCGTCACCGAGCCCATCGTGTGGTGCAGGTGCTGCTCCAGATCGGAGCCAGCGCCACCGCCTGTGGCGCCCGGCGTGCCACCCGGTTGGGGCCCACCGTTGCCACCGCCGGCCGACGGTCCGCTGCCACTGCCGGCGCCACCGCCGCCGGACATGCTGTTCGGGGTCGGGGTGCTCGACGGACAGGGGTCGCCCGCCCCGAATGGGCTCCCCAGGTCCGTGAAGTTGAGCGTCGTCGTGGCGCCCCGAAGCTCCACCTTAGACGCGACCGAGTCGCAGCCGTTGCCTAATTCCTCCCGCCGCCTCCGCCTCGAAGACGCGAGCTCCCTCGGGGCCAGTCTCTCTTCTGACCGACGAGGTTCGACACCGTCCTCGCGATATGATTACGACGATGAGGTCGAGGGTGATGCAGGCGTTGGATAAGATTTAATCACTGTGAGATTAGCCGATCTTCAGGCTCATGATATAGAAACACGGTAGACCGGAGGGGTATTTAGACTTCTTTTTTGTTGTTATCGTATCACTGAGCACGAGCACACTTTTCGTTTACGGCACTCGCGACGATCAGTCGTGTCCTGGAGGATATGTAGAGTCCGCGGCACCAAGATAACGTGATTATATCCGGATTATTATATATTATCTACGGAACTTGGTCACACCTTCACGCACTGGCTCAACCCGCACACAACAGACGATACGGCGACCGCGACGTCGGGTCAGCTTCTCCTGCCGGAGGCAAAGTCGTCGTCGTTGTCGTCGTGGATGGTCGGCCGGTTCAACCGCATGGTACTACTGTTCCGTGTCCGTACTAGTACACCAAATCACCATCACAATATCGTATCTCCACACTTGTCAGTCCCGTCGATCAATCACAACTCTCTGGCCCGATCAGGATCCGAGATCACAGCGTCTCATGGCAGACGAAACTGTGTCTCCTTATGTAATCCTCGCTAATATATGTCGTTATCACACTCTCACTGGCCACCAATAAATATATGTGTATCCTCTAGCCTTCTTCTTCTTCATCAATCGCGCACCACGCAGGCTGCTTGTACCTCTTCTTCTACTACTACTTCTTCTTCTTCTCCTCCGTTATTAACTACACGACGACGATGATGATGACGATAATGAGGAGGAAACCACCGGGGCACGCGGGTCTACACACAGACTACGACGACGACAACAACAACAACGGCGACCCGGGTGTATAATACGAGGAGGGAACACGCGCCTCGCGCGGCTCGTTGTTCTCTCTCTCTGGCTTGGCGATGCCCAGTTGTTAACTGCCGCACACACAACACACGCAGTGCACACCGCGCGGCGCGGACCGGTATAATGATACATAATGAAGCCCGAGGAGCGCGCGCGCCTCTCCCCGATCGCGGCGCTGTCCTACCGCCGATAGCTGGCGCCACTGTAGGCCACGCCCACAGGCCACCAAGCGTGCGTCGCGATTGGCGCTCGCTGGGTTATCCCACCAGGGCACACGCTAAACGAGAGCTCCCATTCGTGGAGCGTGGGCCATTATGGTGGCCAGGGGGCGGGGTGATAGCCACACCGAGCTAACCCACTTCTCCCCTGCTCCGAAGCATTCCGGTTGTGTGCATGCATACGTGTGACTGCACACAAGCGAGGTAGCCGTGTGTCCGTGTATCTATATACGCGCGAGAGCAGCTAGCTCGCGAGCGCCAAGTCTCGGTGAGTCGTACTACCTGCGCGCGCGGCGTACAACGCGCGCATCGCCGGGGGTACGTATATATCTATATCTCTCTCGCTCTCGCTCTCTCTCTCTCGCTCTTTCGCTTGCGAGTTGCTTGTCCTTTTTCTCTCTGTACACTATATAGCGCGGCACAGCGCAAATTTCAGTCTTCGCCGCTTCTTTTCCCCCGTTAGCTCTCTCTCTCTCTCTCTCTGTCGTTCTCTTTGGAGCTAGGAGCCGAGCACAGTGTGCACGCGGCACACAGCCTTCCTTTTTCGCAGCCGCGGTGCACTTGATTCCGGAAGCTGATACGAGCCCGTGGTTGTACGTGCGATTGCGGGAAAGAGGGAGAGAGGTGCCGAGAGCTCCCGAAGAATATGTAGTTCATGAGGATCTTTTTTTTTTATTCTACGATTTTAGGGTGAGAACGCAATGGGTTCTTTTTTTTTTGGGTATATTAGGGAATTTGATGGAATCGATATAGGACGCTGATTGATATCGAGCGTGATTTATGTGGACACGTGGGGGATTTGTTTGCATTGTGGAAACTGTTAATGCGTATTTGAGTAGATCGAGCATAATGTGTTGGTTCTTTTCGGGGGATTAATGATGCACGAAGCACGCGCGGGCGCGCGCGCGTGTGGACTGTAAATGGCCTGTTTGTCAATGATTACAAGCGGGTAATTGCGATATCAGTGGGTCATAATAGGCATGAGCAGACTTGTAATGCGATACTGATATACTGATAATTCATATATGTATGTAGTTCTGATAATACCGAGATAATATATATGTAGTAAAATTCTTTAAAGTAAGATATTTACGAAATGATTCGAAAACCATATATGGGATGGAAATTTCTCGGGTGAAGGTTAAATATTTTTCGCACGATTGTTATTGCCCGCGGCGAACGGTTAATTTAACAGTTTAATAAAATGCTCGAGACGGGTGTGCGGGATATCGCTTTAAAATAACTGTCATCGGACGCCGGAGGTAATCGATTGAAACTCCAGTCCATACACACTCGCCGCTCTTTTTATAAATACATCCGCTTTTTTCCCCGATAAACGTATAAATCAATAAATGCAAACAAACCGTAGAGAGTATTACAGAAAGTTTTCTTAGAAATTTTTTCCGCCAGTGTCTATATATTTTTTTAGTTGAATTAAGAAGATAGTTAAAATTACACAAAATATTGCGTTGTGAAAATTTTTATGAATGCACTGTCACTCGGCTTGATGTAACTTAATTTATCGTTTGATTAAACGTTGTTATTAGCATAAGATAGGTCAATCGTCTAAGGCCCCGGACTTATTCGACTCAGAATGTTGGCTTGTTCAAACAGTACTGTGTTCGAATCCCGACATGGACTAACACCTCTGTGCCGAGTTTTTCAAAATTCGGAAATATTACCTGCTTATCTCATTGTAGCTCTGGTGGTTCTGAACTCACTTAAAACTGTAGGTTCCTACTGCTGGGCGAAGCAATGTAGACCTATATAAGACTTATAAAGAGGACTTCAGATAGCTGTAAAATATAAAAAGAAGAATAATCTTAAATAATTTAGAAAAATAAATTTTGAAGTATTTTCTATTGTACGTCATATTAAAAATCTAAAATCTCTACACACAAAAAACATTAACGATTATAGGTTCCTATGTACATAACATTGTGTGTAGAAAACAATATAAAACATAAAGAAAGCAAATAACGTTTTTACAAGCATATTAGCCATCCGGAAAACCCCAATCTTCCCCTCCTCACAAACTCCACTCTTTTCACATCCAAATTCACCCCAATCCTCGTAACCAGTCGCAAGACACTCCTCTCCAATCCACCGGTATGGCATCTACGTCCTGCTCTACTTTTAGCACATCCCTTGCAACAACAACAACAACAACAACAACAACACTGCAAAAACCCAGAACGAGACGTGAGCAAGTCCCAGGCCAACTGCTCCATCGATGCACCTTATGCAAGTCTACACTGTTTGCTCATCGGCAGGTATATGTATATATATGTGTATACCCTAAAAGTCCTGCTGCCACCGGGCAATATAATCCTCGGCTCTGACACTTTCAACGCTCGCGCGCTCGTTGTGTTTACCCACGTGTCATTGATTCGAGTGGCCCACTTATCCCAGGGGACAACTTGTTGACTCTACCGAGAGAGAAAGAGAGAGAACGAGATTTATCTTGATGCTGCTGTTGCAGCAGTGCAGTAGTCATCTTGTGTACGAAGATGCGTATCGGAGCGCAGGTTGGAAAAATACTGTGGTAGTGGTGGTGGTAGTAGTAGTCATGATGAAGATGGGAGACGAAGAGTGCTGTTCGGCGTAAACCGCAAGAGGCGCGATTTTTGTGCAAGAAAGGTAGGCCGGATTCGTTCTTTCTCTCTTACTCACTCACTCACTCACTGAGTGTGCCACTGGAATTCCATTGTTTTCGATTGAGTTATTGGAGTGCTGCGAGGTCTAGCGTGCTTTGTGATAGAGGTTCGAAGAAGTGGTATATTATCAATTCTGCACGATGGGCTCTAGTAGTTGCATTTTGGTACGAGATTAATCGTTAATACGCAGAATAACGTGGATGTAATGAATTGAAGTAGTTTTGTTAACGTATTCATTATTTTTTAAGAAGAAAATTTGAAGAATGATCACGAGGAAAATATTTAAAACTGCTGAAAGGAATAATTATATTTTATAATAAATTACAAACATGAATAGTAATTGAAAGAAAATCATAGATAACAGCTACCAAAAAATTAAAAAATATCATTAATTGTTATACGAAAAGCTATGTAACACTCGGAACGTACTCTCCATCTAAAATACTCGAATATCAAATACAAAACCCGAAGAACTCCTTCAGACACACACATACACCACCGACTTTCTACATACGCCATTTTCCAACTGCCGACTTTCATCCACCCAACTGGCTCCCTCCCCTCATCCATCCACATCCACATACACACACACACGTACATACGTACACGCATGTCCTCTCTCACCGGACCGGCCTTGGCTTTCTCTCTCTCTCTCTTCAAGTTTCGCGTCTCGCACGCGGCGGCAGCGCGTTTTTTTCGCCGTGCGCGTGGGAACAGGAAACCCCGAGAAAGAGAGAGAGAGAGAGAGAGAGAGAGAGAGAGAGAGAGAGTCGTAGCCTGAACTTGGCGCGCGCGCGCGCTCACGCGAAAGCGCTCGCTCGCGTGCTTTGCAAGTCGCGCCGCGCGATAGACAAAAAGACCAGAGGAGGCCGGCAATTACGCGCGCGTGTATGTGTGTATATATATGTATACGCATGGGCAAAGAGCGAAGAGCGAGTATATATATGTATGTATGTGAGCTTCTTAAAAATGCGGCAAAGTGTAACGGATAGGGCGAGAAAGAGAGAGAGAGAGAGAGAGAGAGAGAGGGAGAAAGAAAGAACGAGACGCGAAGATGGTTTTATTAATTTTTGAGAGGTGCCGCGAGATGAGAAGATTATTGTAGTTTCGTTTTGAAAAGTATACGGACTGGCTATACGTACGGTTGCAAGATGTCGGATAGACTTTGCACGCCAATGAGTAAACGTATAGGTTTGTGTTTTATTCTCGTGTTGTGGTTACCTTATTGCTATATATATATATATATACTGCTGCGACATTTTGTCCTAAATAAGTTGAGAATAGGCCAGGAAATAAAAAGTCATTTATCTTTTTTTGTTGTCTTTTAGCGTATAGGTCGATAAGTTAAAACAGCCCCGAAGTAGATTATTTTTGTAGCGAAAAAAGATAAAAAATGTGAAAAAGGGTCAACTCGTTCGTGCAAAAGTGTCTTAACTATACATTATTTTTTTTCTGAAAAAAAAAAAAAGTAAATAATGAAGGAAAAAAAAATTGTATTACATAAAGTTAACGTTGCGCAACCAGTTTTGCAATATAATAGCACAATATGCACTGTTTATCAGCGGCTCTCCGCGCCATGCTTGTTTTTTTCACTATAAATCATTTGCAAAGTTTTCGCGATAATGTTAGTTTCCGACAACAATTCATATACGCTTAAAAAACATTTTCTTTAAAATTATCAAAAAAAAAAAAAAAATAATTTGTATTATATAGTTATAACACCTAAAATAACTAAACAAAAAAATAAAGAACCAACAAACCCTCTTATACTAATTCCCATCTTAATCCTATATATACACATAACAATCATTCATATATTCAACATTACAAACCCAAAGCCCAAAAAACCTTCTCTATACACATACTATAATGCACTTGTCACCGTCGCACCAGTGCACAGCAGTATATATAACGGACGACGGCAGTGGGTTAGCGCTTGGCCGCGCTGAATTACGTAATTGAGGTAAACGCCGGCTATCTGTGCGCTCGCGCACGCCGCGCTAAATAAAACGCCGTTCAATTAGACGGCAAGGACGCGCGCGTGCGCAGTATACCGATATAGCTTGAACTCTGCGTGTATATAGACAGAAAAGTGTATAGGGCCGATAGGGGAGGTTTTTTTTTCATTGGTAAAATGTGCGATTTTACATACTACATATATGCAATGTTTTAAAAGTATTTCTAAAATATACTTTGTATGTATGTGTACACACCCCCTCGATATAATAAAAAAGTTTTTATGAACCATTAAAACCAGGGCGCAAGGTATATTCCAAACCTCGAACTATCGCATTAATTCTTCCCATCGCAAGCGCTTCAGAGTCTCTCTCTCTCTCTCTCTCTCTCTCTCTCTCTCTCTCTTGGCAACTATTTCGTCAACACCCACCATATAGCTCTCGAAAAATCATCGTCCTCTTCTAACACAAACGCACCACCATCGTATCTCTAATACAAGCGTTCCATTAAAACCCTGGGGTAAAATCCTATACATCGCTTCTCTCGCAACATTCAATTTTCGTAGAAAGTCAGCAGCCACTAAACTGTTCTCCTCTTGCGATGACAAATCCTCCCTTTCTCCTCTATCTCTCTTCGTCCCTCACCATCAACATTCCTCTCTTTCGCTCTCTCTCTCTCTCTCTTAAAAGAGAGCGCGTATAGGATTCTTGTGCTCCAGAACACAATGTTTGCGCGCGCGCTCTCGCATACGGGGCGACGCCCACACCCCGCCGTGCGCTCGCTCGCTCGCACGCGTTTTACGGCCGGGCAGTAAAGTACGAAAATTACGATCCACAGCGAGCAAGCAAGCAAGCAAGCGAGAGCAAGAGCGAGCTCTTGTCACTGCTTCGGGGCTCTTGAGTTCTGTGTTATGTTTTTTTTCTTTCTTTCTTTCTTCTCTGCGCGCTTGCTGCAAGAGAGTATATATAGTAGTGCAAGAGTCGAGGGAGCAAGAGTGAGAGAGAGAGAGAGAGAGAGAGAGAGAAAAAAAATCAGAGCACAAGAGAGCGACTAGGTTAGCGGAATCCGAAACGAGAGAAAGTCGGGTTACCTAACGAGAACTGCTGCTGCTGCTGCTGCTGTTGCTAGGGATTGAGAAATGCAACGAACGGAGGCTGTGTGTGCATGAACACCGTGTGAGCTGGTATATACAAGTCGCGCGTGTATACGTTAGAAGGGGGCTGTTTTTACGGATATAATTATCTAATGTTTGTTTTGATGCACGACGACGAGGATTGAGTAATATTTGTGTGTAGGTTTAGAGAATGTCGGCAGAAAGTGTCGAAATAGGTTATTCGCGTAGGTGTAATAAAGTCTCGAGCTGTTCTCCGAACGCGTAAAGCCGAAAATGTATGTATGCTGTTTTGGCTGTTAGATGCGAGAGACGGTGTAAAGAGAAGTGCAGAGAATTTGGAATTTTGCGAGAGAAGCGTGGAATAAGTTGATGTCGCTTGTACACCTGCGATATGGGTGGAAGAAATATGTCTGTTGAGATATATGAGGAGAGGGTGTGGTTGTAGGTTGGAGGTTCAAAGGGTTTCTTGATTTTGGGAATTCGAAATAAGAAGTAAGTGCTACTATGAATAAAAAGAGCAATTACATATTTAAATACTAATCCATTTCTGATTGAAAAAAAGACAGTATTTTCATCTACCTTAACTTACTTATCATCAACAATGGCATTCCACGTTCTCTCACTTCGTTTATGACTTCTTTATTCATCAGCGCAGACTTTCTTCGCTATTTTTCGGCTTATTCAGGTACCGAAACTTTTTTGTCGATGCGCGAAAGTCACATTAATACACAACTGCAACAACAACATCAACGGCGAGGTATTGCGGAGATATGATAAGAATGCAGATTCGAATAAGAAATAAGGAAATAAAATGGGACGTATAAATATTTATCGCTCGTAGCCTGGGTTATTTATTCGAATATAACGCGGTGAGTGAAACGCGCAAGGATTTTTATTGTGGTCTACTACTGAAGCCTCTTTTTTCGTATGCGCGGCTTGACGTACGAAATACGCGATGCTTGTTATATAGATTGATATTTTACGTTTGTGACTTAGCTTACAGAGAAGTATTTTAAAATATAGAAAAAAAGCATATATATATATAGCAATTACTTTTATTCATAAAATTCAATCTCGTTCTGTTATCTCGTCAAACTTCTCCTGTTCCCCGCATCTGTAAAACTCCAAACACCCTTACATCACTCCAATTAGACACACAGAACAAACCACAATTATCGCATCATCCCGGTGACACCCTGACAGCCCTTATCTCCAAATTATCCCACTCCTTTGTAACCCTAATGAAAATTAAAATCTACGGATGAATCATTCTAGCCGATGTCTCTCTAACTTTTTCCCAAAAAAAAAAAAAATCCAATGCGGCGCCATCGGCTAATGATTCAAAAGGGGAACCAACATCCGCCGGGGCCTTTCATCCAATGGGGTGTGGCATATCATCCTTCCGAGTCGAAGCCACTATATTCTACTTTTGACATGCGCGTGCACAGACTGATCGTAACCCTGCTGTCCTTCATTTTGTCGTTGTTTAGTCTGTCAAGTGAAGAATTTTTGTTCCTGTTAAACGTTTGGTTTAGTAGTCGTAGCATCTTGGAATATTTCATTCCAAGATGCTTTATATTTAAATTCAAATAAATAGAACTGTATTGTGTATACGGAAGGATAACTTATTCAAGTAAGTAAAATATTTATAAAGGAGTAGAGTAACCTTATTATAATAGAATTTAAGGGCAGATAATCATTATTTATAAATCACTTCGTTCTAGGTAATAATGTTATATTTATTGGATATCTCAAATATAAATATATGCAAAAGTATCCCTTTTTAACTCTTCTACGGTTTAATAAGTTACTCCGATAGTAAAACATACAAAAATAACTAGCGCGTAAATGCCTAATATCGATACAATACCCTATGCTTCTATACAAAATTAACTTTATCATTTTACGCGCGACGATCTATCAAAAGTAGGAGAAAAAAAAAGTATAACACAAAAACTGTCGACTTCAAAGCACCGATACCGATCGACACTCCTAACACATACACATACACACAAGCCACAGAGTTACCATAAATTAAGAAACGTTGACCCCATCGGTTTTTCTCTACCTACATATATATACGTACGTGAATACACGTACAAAAAAAAGGGCCACACGCGGTCGTGGTCAATCCTTCCTCTCTGTATATAATCGATTATTACAAGTCGGGTACACACGCGCACACACGCGGCTGGCGGGAAATTAAAGAGGTGGCTTTCCCGAGGCGGTAGTTTGAATTATGGATTTCCCATATATATATATATATATAGATACACATTTCGGGGTCTAAGTTCATATATATGTGGTCTTGTGGCCGCAGCTGTATACCTATTGTAGGGCAGCTTGCGGTTGAATCTTATATATACGTGCGATTTTTCTATCGAGTGTCTTGGAATGCCAAGTTATATTTTGTATATATAAATAAATAATATGCAAACCAAAAGAAAGTATATATTATAGGTGTGCATTTATTTTTCTTTTTCTTTCCCTATACGTACATATATATGGAAAAAAATTATAACAAGCCAACAATCTAACATATACACATCACCACAAGAATAAATGAAACTTTCATGCTGCCATATACACTACTTTCACCATCATACTTTATCTACCCTATTCGCACAAAATCAACACGACGCGAGCATAAAAATCCTCCTCAGACGAAAAGAAGGAAACTTTCGCTTAGTAACAACAAAAAAAAAACTGTGTCTTACCCACACCCCAGCAATTTTTCTTGCTCGCATTGCATTCTCGTAAGGGAAGATATATACATAGAGAAAAGGACAACGACAACGACGTCAGCTGCAAGTTTCCTCTACTCGCGTGACGTCGTCGTCGTCGTCGTTGTCCCTCTCTTTGTCTTCGTATGTCCCCGCCCCGATATCTCCACTCTCTCTCTCTCTCGCGCGGGCGCGTGTACCTTGTCTCATTACTATTGTATAACGCACGTAGAAAGGAGCGAGTGCGTGCCGAGGGTTGAAACGCGCGAAGGAGAAGAAAAAATATTCCCGATGTACACGTATACACACATATATATATATATATATACACGTACGCGTTCTGGTAAATATAATAATATGCATTTCCTTTATTGATGAGCCCATACACGGTTTGTGGGTGTACTCTACTGCTTTTACGCTTTTGCTATATGTATATATGTATTTCCTAATTTATTTTCGTATTCGCGTGTATGTATATATACGCGCGGGGAGATAAAGAAAGCGAAATTGTTGTTATTAGGGTTGCTACTGGAACGAAGTAGCTGATGATTTGGTTGTGTGTGTGTGTGTGTGTAGGTGAACGTTTTGGGTTGTCAACACCGTTGAGTGTTTGTGTATATTATGCGTAATGCACTGCAGGTTGTTGCAATATATAACAATGCAGGTGGTGGAATGTTTTTTTTTTCTTCTTCTTTTAGCTGCGTGATGGGGTTCGTGGTGATATAATGATATATTTACCGCTAAATAGAAGTATTTTTCGTACTTTAAAGATGTAAATAGGTAAATTGAAGAAATATACATAATGGTGAATTGATATACAATGAATTGTAGTAGTGGTAGTATCTTAACGTGATAAATTGTCATTACACGATTTAATATCAATTTTTCCCTAACATCTATAACTCGTGACTACTTCAAATTCGACACGGCACTGTATATTATAATACAGCCCATAAAATGCTCGATCCCATCATCCGCTATGTGACCACTACCAATATATATATATATATATACCATCACCGACAGCACTCAAACTCTCTCGCTCACTCCCTTCAATCCTTCAAACCTTCAAACCCCAGAACAAAGAAACCCACACACTGTATCTACCTCTCTCTCTCTCTCTCAAAAAAAAAAAAAAAGAAATCCTCCACAAAACCTCGAAAAGTCGCGCGCGCGGTCGTTCTCGAAGAAAGAGAAGCGCCGCGCGCCACTTATACACATCTCTCGCCTATATATAAAAAGAGCCGCGCGCTCACGCGCGCACACACAGTCAAGGGGGTTAATCCCCGCGGCTGGTTATCTCTCTCTCTCTCTCTCTCTCTTTCTACGGATAATTGGCCCCTACGTTATACGACGTTGTCGGGGCGACGGTATATAGACTAGACGAGGGATGCAAAGACCCCTGAGGGCTTTGGCTTTCTAGGAGTCGACGTTCTAGTTGCTCCTGCTGCTGTATATGTATAGATATATATATTCGTTGTCCGGTTATAGATTCGCTTATATGTTTCGGATGCTGAGGTTACTGGCGCCTGCGGCGCCCAACGATATGGCCCAATAAAAGCTGTCTGTGTATAAGGATTGCACCTGTATATGCGTGTTGGGTTGGGAGGTTTATTGGGGTGGAAGGATACAAGACACGCCACCCTGATGGTTGTGGATTACTAATGTTTGGTTGAAGGTTTACAAAAAAAAAACACAGGTTAACGCGATTTATTTTATAAAAATTTACTTATATATAACTAGATAATTTTACTGCAATATTTTTAACTATATCTGTTTGCTTTTTATTATATAAAACATTTTAATACATCGACAAGTTTTGTTCAGTTGACATATATGATAGCATTATATATCGTAAACTTGCAGTATATAATCGTAACAACCGTTTCGTTTAACTATAATAACAGCAGCGAAAACGCGCGAACAACTCGTTCCCCGATACATTACACACACATATACATACACATATATACATACTATACGCACATTATTTTTCATCGCAACGCCGTAAATAAATAGCATCAATAAACCCTACTTAATACTCATACTTCGCCCGTAAAATCCTCGGTAATTACACTTTTCCAACGTTTCCAGCCTTGCACTTAACCCCGCTCGCCGGCTTGTTAACAAAAATTACAGTCCCATTGTCTTCCCTCTCTCTCTCTCTCTCTCTCTCTTTCTCTCTCTCTCTCTCTCTCTCTTTCACTCGGCACTTCTCAGCTCTCGATAAGTACCACAAGAAATGCCGTGGCAAAAAGTCTCTCTTTCTCCACCTGCGCGAGTGTAAAAAATGATTACTCGACGAGAGAGACAGAGAGAGGGAAGAGCGGAAAGGATATAAAGCGCGGATGTAACGAAGGAGGCAGGGTCGTGAAGGTCGATGGGGAAGGTCGCGGCGGTAGTTCTGTGATCATCTCTCTCTCTCTCTCTCTCTCTCTCTCTCTCTCTCTCTCGAGAAAGGGGAGAAGGAAGAGAGAGAGAGAGTCACAGGTCAGTCGCGAGCACACACGTGTGTGGGTTTAACAGTGTCAGTGCTAATGGCACACGTGGGGGGATGATGCTTAATCCTTTTGATATACTCACGTGTGTGTGTATGTGTGGTGTTGGTTTTTTGAGAGGGGCTTGAAGATTTTTTAAGTGGATGAATTGTTTGTTTGACTGTGAATATAACGCGTATATTGATAAAGAATATTATATAAATTTATAGAATAAGTAATTTTGACGTAAATATCGCACAATACCCTTGCGGTTAGTCTAGTATATATAAATATATAGTGAATGACCACCTCGTTCCCAAGCTTTCCGAGTTTCACTCATCGCCCCAATCGATGACGAATGCCAAGATTTTGTGGTCATAAACCTCAAGTCGACGCCAGGTACAGTCATAATCTCCTCGTTAGCCGTACTCCTCCTTCTCCTCCCTTGCTATATACGTACAACAATACGTTGGATATATATACTACTATAATGCTGCTGTTGCAGGTGCCTAATACGTCGTCGCTGCCACTCTTTTATTGGCTCTCTTTTATACAAGCGGTCGCGGTTAATTAGGACGAAATTAATCGGCTCTAACGATCCGCACACGCGTGCAATTGGTGTGAAATGCTATATATATATAAAATATACGCGCGCTTTTTCGGGACTTTAATTGAAGGGCTTTTTACAGATTTCAAGGAAGGACGCGTTGGTAGTATATAATGGGCAGTATAAAACGGTTCTATAAGGTATAAGGGGTTAAACGAGCTCGTGATGAATGTAATGCAGTGAAGTGGATGTAGTTTGTGAACGAAAAATGTTGAATCTGCGTGCTAACAAAACATCGACTAATGTTTGTAATATAT
>JAYJLV010000056.1:10493636-10524853 GCA_036873485.1 Torymus texanus
TGTGTGTGTGTGTGTGTGTGTGTGTGTGTGTGTGTGTGTGTGTGTGTGTGTGTGTGTGTGTGTATATATATATATGGGTGATATATTGCGCAATGGTTGATTTATCGGCGGCTGGTTCTGCGTGAAAATTGTAGCGCAAATAAAATATCGGCGTAGCGCGGACGGCGGCGGCTGTTATTAAAAATTATAAGCTAGAAGCCGCAACGGTCGATAATGAATTGAGGGGATTAGAGCAACAATAAAACCGTTTATTATAGGTCCGAGTTGATGATGGTTACGATGGTGGTGATGGTGGTATTAGCTGCCTGCTCGTAAAATCGATCGTTAATCCGGAAATTGATAGGAAAATCATTCGATTTGTCGTTAATGAGCGTTATATCAGCCAAAGTAATAATTATAACGTTGCTTCTGAAAAAAAAAATGGTTTCATCGCGTAACATATAATTTATAGATTCCTTGCTGTTGTTATAAATATATACATATAAAATTTTTTGTACACTTTTACTTTCGACCTTAACAGTTTTGACAATCGACTTTGCCCCTGAAAAACGAGGTCCAGATGAAAAATTATCGTCTTATCTCGGAAAAAAATCTGTACAAGCTAACCGTAAATCACCGGTCACCCTATAGGAGTGAAAAATTTCTCGAGAGATAACGAACACCAGGACAGCGCATCCTTGGGGTCATCCAATTTTCACGCTCCAGCTTGATTTGACCCTTTACCTCCTTCGAACCCTTTTCTCTCTCTTTCTTTCTCTCTTTCAAAAGCGAGGGCGCTAGTAGGCGCCAGTCACAAGCGTGAGTTATGAGGCCACGTGCGGAGGAATGAAATTGCCTTTACGTGGTACGAATGATTTTTCAGCAGGATGTAATGTGGTTTTAATAGGGTTTTTCTTTTATAAAAGAAAGATATCTTTATATCGTGCGTAGCGCTGGTGTGTGGAGTGAGGTTTTTCTTTTATTTATCGACGATGATGTGGATTATATGGGTTTTTAATAGTGGAAGCGATTTGTCGGTTTGATATTTACGATCGTTCCGGTGCGATTGGTGCGGTAATGGAAGAAGAAATGGGATTTCGGTGGTTTCATTGGTTTACGATTACGTTTTGGGTATATATAGTGATTTATTTACATTTGAAAAAAATCAACTTTATAAATAAATATATTAAGTGAAGAATAATATGCGCAAGAACAACTAGTTCGGCGTGTAATACTCAAATTCTTTTTTTTCTATATACAGCCATCAATAACCAATTTTTTCGTTAACGTTTATGGCTAATAACAGTATTCCGCTCTTATTTGATAATAATAAGTAAATATTAGCATTTACATTTGAAAATATCTATATTTTTACTTCCAGTAATATTTTGAGGTATATTGTATTATTGTTAGATATTGATTTTTATTAAAAATCCTCTCATTCTATTATCATCATCAACCATAAAATATATTTAATATTCTACCAAGAGATATTCAAATTACCGTGGCTCCTATCACTTGGAGATATTAAAAAATTTACCACAAACGTTTCCTCTGGAACCTAAAAGATATTAAAACCATCACACAGCAACAATATACCCTAATAACCCTAATCATATTTACGAACGTCCACTAATTTATCCGAAAATTCGCCTATTTACCACAGTTATAAATACCAATTTGTCACCAACCCCTGACACTAATAATGACACATCATCGCATCCTATATCTCTTACCACTGTCTCCAACCTCCCACGTAAAATTTCACCGACAAAAATAAAACCCTTACATTCCCCAATGTGCGCACCTCATTTACCACTAATAGAGTGCTAAAAATGACGCAAACGCGACGCGAAAGCGTATATACATACACTCTAATGCGATACTCATCTCTCCCCTGTTCTCCCCCCCCTCCCCCTTTCCCTATATATCCACGCGATCTTTCTCATTTCTCGCAAGTCACCGGAGAATAATTTATAACCTACGAAAGGATCCCCAAGCTAAACGACCTGTCCGAGTTAACCAAACTCCGAGCTAATTTCATTTAACGCCCTGGCCTCGCGCCCATACGCACGCGCGCACGCCTTTAAGTACGTTCGAGCGCCGGATGATTTACAATGGTATACATTTCACCCCTTTGAAAGAGCGTATAGGGCATCGTTTCCGCTTTTGCAATACTCTGACCTCTTGTATAGTGGAAAAGGTTCAAAGGCGCTTTAGCGACGATGCCTGTAGGTTTCGTCTTTACTTTTTTTTTCTCTGTTTAGGCTATGAGCGCGTGAGGAAAAAAAGTGTCGGTGTCGGCTGGTTTTATGGTTGTTTTGGAGTTTTTGTAGGGATTATGTCTGTTTACTGGTTACATTGTAATTTATACTTTGTAAATAGGAGATCACAGGGTGCCGATCCAGGGAATTTTCCGAGAATACGTGTGTTTTGTTGGAATATAATGTTTTTCACAGAAATTATATTTGCTAAAAGATTTGTCTCGCATGGTCGTCATGTATAGACTGAATTAACAATTTAATTATCAACGGTGAAATTTCATATTACTTATCAAAAAAATAAAGGAACCAAATTCAAGGTATCTTTCATAATTTCAATCAACAATATAGAATAAAAAATCAACGAACCACATTACACAAAAATAAAACTCTATACATTATTTATTCACCTGACTCTCACTCATACTCATTTATAATCCTTACAGATTCCAACATTAAGATTTCGCGAAACCACATTAAAAAATATTCCTCGTGCTCGCTCGTTGATCTCTTTATTATAAATCTCACGCGAAAATCCATCATCGTAACACTTACATCCATACACATACATGCATTCACATAACTGTTCGACACTCAAAGCTCACCTCCCACGGTATACCCATACACACATATATATATATACATACGTGAGCAGAATCTTCCTCTCTCTCTCTCTCTCTCTCTCTCTCTCTCTCCACCTTTCGAAAAAAATTCGTGCGCACGCAGTATCGATACTTTCCATCTCGACTTACAATGTATATCCGCGAACATAAACGTGCGCGTTAACCATCGGCGCTCTCTTTCATTTCGGGGCGAAAAAAAAAGAAGGAAGAAGAAGGAAGAAGAGAAAGAGGAGGAGGAGGTGGAGAGGAGACCGTTTCTTTCGCCACGGCACTGACGGTAATTCGATGGCCTCGTTAATGTCGGCTTTTATTGATTTGGGTCGCGTAAATCCGAGATTACGCCTCTTAGCGTCGGCTCTCGTGTATGCGTATATATATATATATATATATACCGCGTACTATATATACTATGTATATATATCGTTTACATGCGGTAGTCTCTTGTAATCCTGAAGATAGACTGTAAACACAACGAGCGTATAGGTATATAGTGAAGGTGTTAATAGCCCGGTGATAGACTGCCGCGTTTTTCATGTAAATCAGCTTGTTCCTCTCTCTCTTTCTCTCAGTTTTTATCTCTTCTATAGAGATTTGTCATTCGTACGTATACGCGCGGTAGGTATAATATATACGTATATATACGTATGATGAAAGGCCCGTGAAAGAGCAATTAGGAGGAAATCTATATGCTAATGACGTGATCCATTAAGTGGACGGCAGTAGCGCGGGATTCATTGATCTCTCTCTCTTTCTCTCGAGCGCACGGTTTGCGGTTGTAGTTCTGTATATACGTGTAGCGCAAGGGTATACCGCGAGGTTTCGTGGGTTTACGGGGAAGTGCGCCCACAAATTTCGAGGAACGATCGGCTGGGGGTTAGAGAAGGTATACAGTTTGTATATAGCAATTTTTCGCAGTGTATATGTCGTAAAAGTATAACAGTATCTTCTGCTTTTACAATGCTGTTTATACATCACTAGATAGATTCAACGCGCTTCGCGCGTATTGGTATTCATCATTTTATTTATTTATTTACTTTTTTTTTGAGGTTACGAGTACACGATCAATTTAGTGTCAACTTAAAAGTTTCTGTCAATAAGTTTAAATTAAACGATAATAACATAAATTTGATAAATATGATAAAGAAATTGTTCTTGTACTATTTTAATTATTCAGTTTTAAAAACTTATAAACTTGAGAATTCAATCTTGAAAATTCAAGCATATTAGATTTTCGCGCCTATTCTGTATAACAAATCTAATGCATCAACACCAACCAATCAAAACAGTCTGATTATGATGACAAATTTGATCCACCACTGTTTTAAGAGAAGATTGTGGAATGATTTATTGATGAATTTATGAATATTGTAACATTCGTAATTATTTTGTAACGAATGAAAAGTCAAGATATGAAAAGAGTATCAAATTAAACATGTGTGTACTGAATTTTATAATCTTGTAGATTTTGTAAGTAAATTATTTTTTGATGCGTGTATTTTCTCTATGCGTGAAGTAAGAGTAAAATAATATTAACTTCACACATCGATTTTTTTACTTCATGCAGAATCAATTAAAAAATAGCATATGCAACTCGTGTGTGACGTTTTTTCACTTCACACACTAGTTGCATAATATACTATTTTTAAATTTTTTCATTCGAGGTATAAGATTTTAAACAATCAGAAACCTTACCATTCCTCAAATACCCATCACAGCACCTCTGATGTCTTACTCAACGAATATCAACCACTACTACACACAGATAACGCAAAAGAATCCCTATCGCAAATAACACCCGCCACTGTATGTTCCTCAACGAAACCTAACGAGTCCTCGCCTCCACATCCAGCTCTGCTATATATTACCATACGACTATCTCCTCTCATCCTCTCATACCAGCAAAAAGACCTTACCAACCTAAACCAAAAGAAAAAATAAAACAAATCACCACTACGTATAGACCCGCCACAACGCGGTCACGCGAATCTTCTCTCTCCTTCGCCTGTCAGGCCCTATTTGCGTTTTTCGCGGCGCTGCGATTAATTGCAGCAGCAGCGGCACGGCGTTCGCGCGCGCGCAGAAGCCGTATAGTCCGGATTTTATCGGGTGAGATCTCTGTATACACCTCAGGCGACTCGTGCATCTAATGGCGGCGAGAGAGAGAGAGAGAGAGTGAGAGACGCGGAATCAAAAAGACGAAGACGACCGCGGTAGCTTCCTTCCCCCCTTTTTTTCTCTCCTCTCTTCTTAGTCGTCGTCGTCGTCGTCGTTGTATTCTCTTAAGAGAAAGAGAGGATGACGCTTTCTCGGGCGCGTCGCGTCGTACACTGCCGCCGCCATCATTACCCGGCATGACAAAGCGCGTCTCATCGTCGTCCGGCGAGTGTATATGCCTCTCTCTCTCTCTTGGTCTCTTTTTTGTCCTTGCCGCCGACGCCGCCGCCTATTCTTACACCTACTTTTCACACGCTCCAAGAGAGAGAGAGAGAGAGAGAGAGGAGAGCGATGGAGGATAGAAAATGAGTATATGAGTGAGGTTTCGTCATGCGTATACGATGCTTCGATTGGACAAGATGTGTCTCCATTACTATACTTACATGAGCCGTAAGAGTGTAAGTGAGGCCAAGTGGTATATATAGTGTGCTATAACGGGTTTTCGTGGATTATCGAGGCGGAATAGGGCGTGTGTTAGTTGCGGAGGATGGAAAAAAAAAATTTGATTTTTGGTGAAGTAAAGAAGAGAGATAGAGAGAAAAGAGTACGTGAGAATAAGAGAGGATAAAGCGTAATGATGGTTTTATTGATTGCGGCAATTATATATATTGAGGATTACGGTGGATGCGAGGATTGAGTTTTTCTGTAACGTCGGTCGCGTAGCGAAAGGATTGTGAATGGTTAGAATTAAGATCCATGTGTAGTATATATATGCTCACCTAAATTGTAGAACAAAAAAAAATTATATTTTTTAGTTGATAAAAGGTTTGAATTAGTTTCTAATGTAAGAAAACTATTCCACTCATCTAGAGAAATAAAAGTTATACATATACAATTTATTCTAATTATGTAGGTTCAAAAATGAAGTACACTGAGAGAAGGAAATGTTTATAGGATTCTTATCTAGTTGGGGTTTGGAATATTATATATTTTTTCAATGATATGGTATTTGATCATAAATGTAAAAATAATATAATTTCCCTTTTATCTAAAAATCTGAATAGCTACAGTGCCATGTTAATCATAAACAAATCCTTTTTTACATGGTGTATCTAATGATTGTGTAACTGTATAAGTTGATCATGTTATACCGATTACAATAACAATATTCAACTGTGAAATACAGCAATCGTTTGACCGAAAATGCTAATGTAACCTTTTACAATAATACATAGGATTCACCTATATTTCGAGGGCTTTTAGTCCATTTAATTGTGAAATAAATATATAAATAAATATTTAAATTTACATGAAAAAATTATTATACTAAAATATAACACGATTGATATTTTATCTCCCCAAATTTAAAAAAAAAACCATTTCTAAAAAAAACAAAAATAAAATGTAAATAAACCTGAAAAATTATTTATCACAACAAATTAACCAAGTAAAAACCTTCTTGTACAGGCATATCTCACATCCGATATGTATATACACATATTACTAAAGCCTCTCTCGGCGTAATTTTTAATTAATCGCGCGCGGACATCTCGAGTTCCGAAAAAATCCCGCAACCTCCCAATCAAATTCCCGTTATCCCCGTCATATATATCCACACATATATATATATATATATATATACACACACACTTCCTCTTACGAAAACTTGCCTTCGAATAAATCAAAATTAAAAATACTCCGGTAATATCTCCTTCTCTCTCTCTTTCTCTACCCATACACGCGTGCTTCCGAAAAAATTTCCATAATCAAGCAACATGTATATGTACCTGCCTTGTCAAAAAAGCGCGCATACGAAGTTACCGCCCTCCGGCTATTAGCTTCTCCTGAATGAACCACACGCGCGTGTATAGGTATATATACACTACAACTGAATGGAACACTTCTACTCACTCGTACCTGTGGCGGGAAAGCGTCTAATTGATCAGCCTTTATACCCTAATGCGCTTGGGCGACACGATGGGAAGGCGCCATAGTTCGTTTTTTTTTGTTTCCTTTCCGGTCGCCTATCCTTATACACCGCCAACCACTCATCGCTCGTCTTAATGCTCGATGACTACGGACTACTTTCTGAGATGCCTCCGAAGAAAGGATGCGCCAGAGATGACCGCTACACACGTGTATGTCTGTCTGTCTGTATATGTGTGTGATTATGGTTGGAGGTAAAAAAAAAAAAGCGGCGCGTGTGATTCGGGTTACGATGATTCTGTGAGAGAATGCGCGCAGGAAGAGAGTGGCAGGGATTTTTTTTTTTTAGTTGTTGTTGTCGGGAACAGCAGTGATAAGTTCGGTAGTGCATATGCTGGCTTTTTTTTCAGAGCTGTGATTACAGGTGGAAACTTTTACTTGCGGATGGGTTTTTAAAGCGGTGAGGTTTCGAAGCTTTTTTTTCGAACAATGAGTTGAAGAATTTTTTGCAATGGATCGTTTAAGGTGTATAGGCATTTTTATCAATCGTGAAAGGTGTATGTATGTTAAAAGTTTTTGAAAAAATGAAGAATGTTGCATGTATGGATTTTCACAGTGAGTGTTTATAGGGAGAACGGATAAGAAAATTGTTCAATCCAGTTATGATAGGTTTAATCAATTTTCTATAATTACTGCGCCAAGACAAAATAATAACACTTGTTGAATGAATTAATAATGTAATTTGTATTATTGTGAAACTGGAGATGGTATACGTTCTATATAAGGCATATTTTTCTTGCATCATTATCGTGTTTTATTCAGAACTTAAAGTAATATGTAAATAACAATAATCATTCGCGAGAAAAGGGAAAGTAATAAAAATTATTCAAAACTTGATAAACGTTGGACAATTATTTTAAAGCACGCAATTTAATTTCTCATTAAAAATAAAGCCTTACAAATGTTGAATGATAATTCATTCTCACGATTAACTTTTATGACCTGATTAAGGTACATTTATACACTTTTACATAATTTTTTCACCGTTATATATCGCTGTGTTGCTTTTTTTTTCTTCTTTCTCTCTCTCTCTTTCTTTCTCGTACAAAATTTCGTTGTATTTTAATGAATTGATCGATTTGTAATAAATTGTTCTCATTACGGTAGCAGTAATTCAGCATTGTTATGCCGCGGGACTTTATGCGCGCGTTTTTTAATCTCTTAATTCTGTTGTCGATATAATGATACTAATTAAACGCTAGAGCGCACGCAGTCATCAAATCTGGTTAATTAGATTAGAAATTATTTTAAAAATAGACCACGTTTAATTACTATAACGACTGTGACTTTATACACCAATTAGAGACACTTACTATTAAACCTCTATAGCTGGACGATATTAGATAACGGATATATTCTTTTTTTCTTTGTTTGTTCATAAATAACGTATGGGTATGTGAATGAAACTTTTTTTCTTTTAAATGAAAAATTAATTTTAAAATTAAAATTTTTCATAATTATACCAACGTATTTACGAGTATCGTATTTAATAAAATTGAACTATCCGTTAATATAATCCCTTTTTTAAGAAAAAATACATTTTTTTTTGCGTCAATCAACGAATAAACGAAAAACTTCTCATTTCCAGCATATTTCTCACTTACTCAACTGACAGATTATTATCACTTTACCTCAATAAACGAACCCCATTCACAACCAATTACCCCATTACCTTTCCTAATCAATTGCCCATCACACCGTCACCTAATAAATCCAACACCATACCATCCTTTCCCAGATCCTCGCTCCCGATACACCACGCACACATATATATACACATCAAGTGCATTCTCGTCAACCGTCCGCGGAAAACGCGTCCCCCATTAAAAAAAGAAAAAAAAAGAATAAAACAGAATCGCAACGACTCTCTTTTGTACCTATCCGCCTTATCGCGTGTCGAATAAAACGCTTCACGGTGCCGGACACCGATCGCATTGTTGTGTACCCACATACACATATATACGCTCGTCATTAAACACGAATACACTTCGTATATATACACATACATATATATATACATCGTAATAATTCGCCGATCGCCCACATTACACATATACACATACGTATATGTATATATATACATCGCATGCCGCAAATTGCTACAAATATTTACCCAATTGGCATGATGATAACCGCATTACGTGATTATGCGCGCTCGTTATACTCGCTACCACTGTCTCTCTCTTTATATGTGTATATACATCCAGCATAGCTTTTGAACAAGAGGCAAAGGAGGAGGAGGAGGAGAAAATACGCGGGCGCTAGGGGTAAACGTCGAATCAGGGTTATTAAGCGATCGTGAGCGCGCGCGCGGGCGGGCGAGAGTATTGTTGCGGCGGCTACGCGGAGTTACGGAGTGCACATCGATGCTTATATATATATATATATATATATATATATATATACTCCCCCTACTTCGTATATATATATGTGTGCTGAACATCCGTCGTGTTAGCTGCGGAGAGTTGCGTATGTATGATTTTTTTTTCCTCTCTCGTGTGCGTGGGTGGGACGTGAGGCCTTGGTGGGAGGTTTTCTGTTATGGAGAGCGCAAGGATGGACGATGATTATGGATGAGTATAGTGTGGTTTTGAAAGTTTAGAGGATTTTCGTGAATGTTGAAGAATTTTTAGGTCTGTTTTTTTTATAATGCTCGATTTTTTAAAAGATTTGTTAACCTTTATTTTGTTCTGAACGTAAAAGAAAGGTTTTTTTTAGTCACAATACATAAAAATTAATGACAAACATTATTTACCAACAAAAATATCTAACACACTATATTTTTTAACACAATAACGAACCTGTTACGAAAATACACGAAGAAACCTGGTATATAGTATTCGATTTTGAACGAGGGATATAATCTATAAAAAGAGCCATAGGAATTTATGAATGAATTTTCGCGGTTTTTAGGAATAATAAAATTTACTCGGCGCAAGAAAATCTATTTGCTCTTTAGGGGTGTTTTTATTGAAATATCAAAATTAAATACTGTAAAGCATAATCGTCAAGGATAATCATAGGCTTTGGACCTCGGCCCACTATCCACCGTTTCGCTGTACTTTCAAGCCTCCAGCCCGGGTATATACCTTATAATGGACTTTATGGCTACGTAAATGAATTCATTTTTCCGGAGTTTATTTTTATTGCGCTCGTGATCTTTTTTTCCTTCCTTTTTTTTTGGTTTCACGAAACTTTGTTAAGGTATATAATGTAGTAATATACATAAATCTATATTTATACGTATATTGTAAAATTTATCTACACTTTTAACGATATTCGTCATAAACATTGACGTAAATAAAACTTTTAAAATATATTGTAAATTTTCTCACGACGAATCCATTCCAAAACCCTAAACTACTCGCAGTCACAACCAGCCACCCTATATTTCTCACACTCACCACCAGCTTAACCTTTACCTGTCTGCTTATTTATTTATCCATATATAGTTCCCTTTTTTTCGCCACTTTTTGCACGGAAAAACGCGTCGCCCGTAAAGAGCTTCGATACTTATCACGGCCTTACTACGCGTGTGCTGCCTATATCAGAGAAACATCTGTCCGCGCTATGAGTAGCTATACTGCAATTCTACAGGAAAATTTTCCATTTTGCGACGTAAAAATAAGGTCACGCGTAAAGTGCTCTCGGTAAAAGGGTAGCACTAGTATATATACGAACGTAGAGGTTTTTCCGATGCACATATACATACACACGTCGAATTTCAGTTATCGCGATGGAGGAAAACGGGTTTTTGGAACGCGCAACGTGTATAGTATAGTGTATATATATATATATATACATATTGCGTCGAAGTTGAAACATTGACTTTGGCATAGTTTCGCGTGTGTTTAAAGAAAACGTGCGGAATAAGTAAGTAAAATATGTCGGTATATATGAAAAATACGAATTTCAAATTGGCTTGAGAAATATTCAGGTCTGAACGGTAGTGTGTGTATGTATTATCAATAACTGAATCTATACGTCGTCGCACACGGCATACGTATGTATATATAAATTTAAAGAATATAATTATGAAAAAAAAGCTACACCTTTCAAATATACGTTCTGATGTTCTATCGGAAATTCACACTCGACTTCCCGCTCGAAACCTTAATTTCATCGGCAAGCGCGCGCACGCGCATCAATAATTCAAACTTCCTTAGCGCGTTCCTACATTATAACCGTTCCCGCAGTCACACTTAGCCTTGCAACCCTTTCTCCTGCTAAGAAGATCTACACCTATATCTATCTATCTCTCTCTCTTTCCTTATACCCATCACGAATGAAATCCATCTCCGGCATCTATATCCCACACCTAAAAACTCACCTCGCGTCTACATGCGTGCATGAACGCGCGTGTATATATATATGTGTGTAACCCATCGTCGGCCTTAATCTCTCTTTTTTACACGACTCGCGGGCGCGCGCAAATGAAAAATTCATAAGAGCTTCCTCTTTTTTCACCCGACGTGCACGAACACAAGAGAGAGAAAGAGATCTACAAGCATCTCTCGTGCTTCGGAGATCGACTCTCTGCGTTCGCTCGCGCTCTCTCGTCATTTTTTTCCCTCCTCGCGCTCACTACTCACTCGCTCGCCTCTTAATTGCACTTTCGTGCGCTGAGGAAAAACGCCCGCGGCGCGGTGTTTCTATGCGCTCTCGCCTCCTCCTTCTCTGAGAGAAACGAGAAAAAGAAGAAATATAAGAAGAAAAAAAAGAAGAAGAAGAAGAAGAAAAAACATAGAAACGACGCGAGGGAATCCGCACGCGCGTGTACACGCACGGGAAAACAGAGAGCGAGAGAGAAATATAGAGATAGATAGAGAGAGAAAAATCCATCGACCGTCGTCGTCATTGCGCAACCTACGCGAACGAACCAAACGCCTCCGCGCAGAAAAGACACGGAGCAACGAGTAGTAGTAGTAGTAGTAGTAGTAGTAGTATACGAGAAAGAGAAAAAGAAAAAAGAAAACACAGAACTAGAGACAGACAGACGGACAGCGTGAGGCGGGCGACGACGCGCGTGGAGGCGTACGCTCAGCGCGTTACGTGCGGTTTCCGTAAAATTGCTACGTGCACACGGGTTCTGTGCAGTGCAGTGCGCGCGCACACAGCGCTTTTATGACACGCGGCGCGACTTTTCCGCGAATTCTCAAAATTGCGCCGAGCGGAGCAAGCGAGTGAGCGAGCGCTGCTAGTGAATGTACGTAGGTAGAACTGTATATATATATATATATACACGTATAGTACGTATAGTACGTATGTACGTAGGTACGTATGGACAAAACTCGCGCGAGTGCGCGCGCGATGTGAAAGGAATAATAATTGGCGAGCTCCTGCGTGTGTAAGAGCGAGAGAGAGAGAGAGAGAGAGAGAAGTGCGGTAAGGGACAGACCGAATGGTTCCTGGAAAATTTTAACGACTGCCGCCACTACCGCTGCTGGTGCCGCGAGGCGATCGTTACTCTATATGCACGAGTGCATGTGTATGTGTGTGTATGGAGGTACAAAAGAGCAAGGGAGAGAGAGAGAGAGCGTTAAAATTTTTCAGGTTTGCAGCAGATATTAGTTATATGGGCCACGTGTGTTTGAGAAAGGGTTGAGATGTGGTTTTGGAGGAAAGAAAGGTGAAAGATTGGTTGATGTGGTAGATTAATGGTGGATTGGTGGTAGATATTGGTGATTTGAAATAAGGTTGGTAAAGTTACAAGAGGACTTGGTAAGATAATAATTTTAACTCGGAATATTATAAAATGTTGTTGACAATTTTATTTTGAAGATTATTATAGGGTGTAGTATACTGATTTTGCGTATGGTATTTTTACAGAATAAAATCTTGATAATATGCAAAACTCATTTCAAATAAAATCAAAAAATATCATACAACTCTAACTTTTTACATGTAACGCAATGACAAAATCGCCTCTTAATGTATACAAATTTCTACCTACAATGTCATTTAACTACTAATTAGCTTTAATTAAATGCCACTCACTTCGCCAACTTTGTTTCACCAAGTTAAACATCGACTAAAAAGTGTCATTCAGTTAAAAATGAAAAAAAAAAAGAAAAATTACATTTCACGTTACTTTAATCATCATAACGAGTGTAATTTCTCATGCAAAGGTAATAACGAATAAGCAAACCACACACCCCGTGCGCAAAAGACGAAACAATTAACGTGTATAATATGCTCGTACTTCTAATGGCACTCCCGTACATCTTCTCGTTCTTACTAACAACAACTTACCCTTACACACATATACGCACACATGTGAACAAAGTTTATTTTCGATCAGAGACACCGTGGGTATAAAGTACAGGCGAAATTTTCGCTATTAAAATTAACAGCTTTTCAAAAGCCGATTCGAGCCAAGCGTAATTGAAACTTACCCCGCTACTTTTCGACATTTTCCAAGAACCAATTTACCGGGTTGGAATTCCAAACGTTCGACCGCCGCTGCCGTCGGTGCGGTGCACTTGACGCCACAAGTGCCCATATGCGCTTTGAAATTCAGCTGTAACAGTTGAAAATATCTCTCTCTCTCTCTCTTCCTCTGTATGTATATATATATGTATATGTGTATATATGTGTATATACCTATACATACTATACACGCGCAGGTTCTGTAATTGTCGGGATTTTACTGGCTGTACGGGTCGAACTCTACTTTATTATGTAATGCGGTGCGCGCGAGCGCGAGCACAAGAGAATATTGGCAATAAAAGAAAAATCTGCTGCGGAAAATTCGCCGCGTTTCTCCTCAACTGCGTTGTATATACCACTCGCGCGCGATCATCATTATGCTACGTTGTAGCTTTTATTGTCTCTCTCTCTCTCTCTCTCTTTCTCCCTCTACACTTTTTTTCTCTTTACGATTTTTCGAGGAACCGCGAACGCCGCGTGCCCCGTTGGTATAATATGCAAAGAGTGTGTACTTTGAAATTTAGATGCATAAGACGAGTTCCGAGAAGTGCATGCAGCAGCCGTAGATCGGCCGAACTTTAGTGTCTCTATAAAATTTGTCTTTCTCCCTGTGGGATAACGAGGGGAGAGGAGAAAGCTGACTACTGCTGTTACTGTTGGTGGCATATACGCGTGTAACACGAGTGAGGAAAAGTTTCATCGAGATTTTCGAGAATTCGAGGTCGAATCGTGTATATAGCAACAATGCGTCGATTGTAAATTTAGATATAGTATATGTTTGTGTATATGTATAGGAGACGGCAAGTTTCTACTATTGTAATGCCGAGCGGAGAAGGAATTTTATTATTTGTGGAATTAGTTCTCGTCAGAGTGAGCGAACGCAACTTTCATATTGTAAAAAATTATATTCAATAATATTTGGTTTTTATCGACCTTGCGAATCTTTTGTATGAAATTTACTTGCTTATTAAATGCTCTGGTTACACGAGCAATTCTATATAGTATATTTATATATACACATTTTTAAAAGTATACCTGACAAAAGTGACTAAAATAAACATAAATACAAAAGGCTTGATTTTCTGACGCAAAAAGTCATCTTATTACCGAACGACTGAAGCATGCGGAATTTCAACATTTTTTTTTCAATACTCGCGTTGACACGTCAGCCGCCGTCGCGAAATTTCACTTTGGTCCCGCAACGGCGTTTCTCACTCGTAAATTAAAAAAATCTGATTGATTCCTTCGTACACACATCGGACATACATATATATATATGTGTGTGTGTGTGTGTGTGTGTGTGTGTATATATATATATATATATACACACATACACATACGCCGCTTTATACAACGCCATCACAGTCGAGTCGCATAATTTTTTATTACGCAACAGGGCCGAATAAACAGTGAAAAAAAAACGAGACTATAATTGCGCACATTCTTGCGTAAGAAAAAATGTGCGCGCACTCGTGCAAGATTTTTTGTTCCCCTCTGCGGAGCAAATGTCGTTATTTAATAAACTCGACGCCGCAGCGAGAAAGAGCGAAAAAACATATATAGTATATATACCTACTACTATTACTTCTACTACTACGACAAAAGCGACAACGACGACGACGACGACGACCGAAACGCTTCGATAGAGAAGTTAACGTGCTCGGTCAAACGCGAAACGATCTTCGATTGCATCTTACGGTATTTGGGTCAGCGTGGCAGTGGAGAGAAGCGTAATGAATTAAAATTGCCGGTCGGCCGAGCGCCGGGCGACGACGTAAACACAAAGGGTTTAGAGTGCGCGCGCGCGCGAGAGAGAGCCTTAAACACCAGAATTATTGTAATTACAACAATTTATTGTTCCGCGCGGCAAGCAAGCGAGCGACGGCCGCCACTCGAGTGCGCGCGAAGGAAAGGAGAAGCGAGGGAGACATGGATGAGAGAATCAAGTAAGGGTTGGATGGCGCCATCTGGATGTCAAACGTGGAAAGGAAGGCTCAAGAGTGCGGAATGGTTCACTGTGGTAAGAGATGGATTTTTGGTATTGGCTGATGGTAAGGTAGTATTTTACTATGACGATTTATCGGTGATGGGTAAGTTTTAAATATACCATATGATATTTGAATTAACAAAAAGATTTTTAATAATTTTTCAAAGATTTTTTTCATAAGTGTTGAAAGAATATTGGTAATTATATTTAATTGGAATACTTTACACGTACAACGTTATTGTACTTGGTTTAGTGTAAGATTTATCATTTTGGTTGACTATTTTCTACTCATTAAAAGAGGTAAGTATTCACAATAATAAATAACAAATTTAATTATGTACAGAAGAAAAAAATAAAGATAATAAAGAAATTAAAAAAAAAACTTATACTAATTAAATATTATTTATAAAAAAACAAAGGATTTAATGAACGGAAGTCATATTAAAGAAAACAGAAGACAAATTTATAATAAAGATTGCTTTTATTTTTTCAAACTCCTGTATCCCACCACCATACAATAACTTAAATGTTTTATTTTATTGAGACACACACATAGACTAGAACTACGTTATTTGCTATTTATCCGCCCTCTTATCCTCCAACCACAATTTGTTGTTGAAACTAAAACATTGAAATACCACATAATTCACTTTGTGCTAAATTTAATTGCGGCTTTACCAACAAAACACGACTTACTCGTCAGTTGTTCTGTAAAGAGGATCCTGACTGTATCCGGCTAAGGTTCTCCATAACTCTGGAGGCCCTTCAATTGCCAGTGGGAAGTGCTGCCATGCCCGTGTATCGCTTTCTTTTTGTAAAGTTGCAGAGTAAGTGAAAATGAAAAAGATAATTATATTTTAGTATTTCAGTGTTGTTTTGTAAGATCTTCGATGAAAAGGCACCACCGGTGTAATATTTAAATAACATATTTATATGTACTTTGCAAATTATAGGATTCAGTCAAAATTAGTCGTGTAATTATTTCATCGATGGTGCGTTATTTATATACAGTACATAATACCTGCTGCAAATCCAACTTTTCTTTTAAAAACTTCATTCATTGGATCAGTATCTTTATACCATTGCTCGTCATCGTTCGCCTTTAATCATTTAAAATTATGCAAATAAATTACAAGAGAAAGAAATTTAAAAAATCCATTTATCAAATTATTCTCTATTACGTTCTTAAAGTATTCGTCGTGTTGTTCACTTCTGCCGATACGTGGAATGTTTTTAGCAATTTTAAGGAAAAATGCTGGTACTTCATCCGCCGCTACGTTTTGATTGCCAATTATGAATACAATACCTATGATTACAATTGCTACGGAACGAGAAGAAATTATTTTTCTATGAAATTTGTTACTAATACTTAATGTGTGAATAATGCCACGCGAATTATAGAAATACATTGTTTGATGATACGGTAAAAAGTTGCATTAATTTAAAAACTACGTCGAATAATCAACATTTATTTTCTACAGCAAAAAGCATGTTCATCTTACCTGGTAATATATAACTTTCTGATGATATCTGATTATTGAGTCTCTTCATTTTGTTCAGTATAAAAACTACACTAAATTAAATTGTCTGTAAACTCGCATTTTATACGATTCTCTTAATTGATCATATATTTTGCTCACGTTTGCCATTTGAATTGCATGGGTTTCACGTGTCATGTTCACTGTTTAATTTAATTTGGGAAAGGATATCTATTGTCCAATGTGCAGAAAGTTGGAAAGTATTAATTAAATTTAATGACAATTTAAATTTTTTTCTTGAAGTACATAATACAAACAGATGTATACGTTAGTGACAGTTAACTAAATAAAGAAATTTTACTTATCAAACTAAAATATTTTATATTTTTCTAGCATTTTAATATTAGCATTTATTATTTAATATTAGAAACAATATCTTATAAATATTTTAAACGATGTAAAAAAATATTTAAAGCTTCATTTTATTAACAATTTTTAAAGTATTTTCCTGGACAACACTTTTACAGGTATTATATTGACGCACATCAATAAATTGTCATTTGAACGTGATACAGGTCACATAGCCCTTATCATCAGTAATCCCGACATTGCATTGTGAATTTCAATGCTTTAGTTTTACATCATTGGCATTATAATTATAAATTTAAAATGTGTTTGCGAAACAAATTCCATTTGTATTTCGACAAAATAAATTTTTAATATATTTAAAAATACAGCACTGTAATAAGAAAAAATTCATGCGAAAAAAATTAAGAAATTGGATTAGATTCAATTTTTGATGTGTCCACAGACTAGGGAAATAATTTTAATCATATACATACAATATCAAACAAGTTTAACGGTCGAAAGTTGTAAAAGAAATTGTTTGAGTGGATAAAAATTTTATTGACTTTAACCACAATATTCTAACACCTTGATAATTTTTCTTTTTTATTTTTGCTCTTTTCTTTATATCTTTTAATTTCTTTTATTTTTTTGCTTATAAATGGCATTTAAGTTATATCCATTAAATATTGTAACTAGATCCATGTACAGATAATATAATGTACCTCTATAGAATTTACTATGTAAATATTTATGGACAAATAAATTTAAAAAAAAATTATATCTATCCACCATAGATATTAAACTTTTTATTTTGTAATAGTTGGTTTGAAAGAGCATGAATCTTTTTATACATTCCTGATTAATATAAACAACTTACTACGTAAACTAACAGGCAGATTCTAATTTTTTTTAAAGGTTTAAAATTATCAGTTTTTTTCGTTACTTGGTTATCATTTTAAGTGATGGGCAAAAAAGCACTTGTGTACTAATTGTAAGAGTGCTATTAATAACAGGAACGCTGCTAAAAGTGACTGATTTTTCTGTCATCTATCACTTTTGATCTGTTTTGATTCGACGTATTTTTAAAACATTAGCATTCAAGGGAGTGAATAACATTCAATCCCATAATTATAACTCATATGTATGTATTAACAATTAAGTTTTATTTTGAAATAGAGACATTAAAACATATATGCAGTAATTTGTGAATAACAATTTCTTTTCTCTGTACGACTGATACCTATAGTTTAAAGAATACGTTCTCTCATATTTGTTGTATAACTTCATTTGAAATCTATACACGCATGTATACGACATCGAAAACGCTAATCCTATTTGAAAGTTCAAAAAAGCTCTTTAAAGTTATAAAACACTTTACATGTTAATTAAACTCGATTACTTATTGAATTCTCAATTTTATTAAAATATTTATAATTCAACATTTTTATTTGTTTTCCGTCTTTTATAAGCTCAGATTGAAATACGAAAATAAATTCAGTGCATTTTCAATATTATATAGTAAATGAAAATTGAAAACGTTTTTATGATCAAAATAATGTTTATTTTAAAAATATTGTCAAACAAAATTCTATTTTTTAGAAAATGTGTACGCTTCATCACGTATTAAAGATGCATAAAATAAATCTAATATCAAACTCTTATTAATCAGTTAATTTGTTATAAAGTAATTATTATAAGGTATGGTTTTACAGAATAGAATAGATATTAATATTTCATTATATCTTTATTAAAATAATAATAAATTGTACATTTGTATGAAACGAGAAAAGCTATTACAATCGCCAAAAATCATCGATATAACTATCGTCAGTGATAAAATTGTTATTATTTATTCATCGAAGCTTGACATTGCGTTTTTTATATGTATTACTAATTAGAGAGCATGAATTTTCTTTGGTGCGTTAGATTCGTATTGTTCATTCCAGTCGGCGATAATTTGGTTGTTCAGTCAATGCGCCTTTAGTTGGAATCCTGATGGGCGTAGTACCATGCGTAGCAATTGTCCCTTGCGATTTCGCAGATGGCATCCATAGCTCGGTTGGGCATATCGTAGTCTGCTGCTGCTGAAAGACGTAAAATGACAATATTAATTTTGAAACTGTAAGTATACAGAAATAGGTTATTGATTTTGATTATTATATATAACACAATAGAAAATAAATCCGCCAGCATCGTACAGTATGCTGTTAAAAACTCAATTTACGAGGATACAAAATCTGATTTATGTCGCTCGCTCGATCGTAACGAAACGTCAGAGTAGCATTAAATTCAATAAATTGGTATACCAGAAATGGAATTAGCCCGTTTGCCGAAAATGCTTCCGTTGAAGGGTGGCTTCCGTAAAGCAGCATTGACGTTGACTATCGCAACAGCCAGCACGACCAGGAGGAAGAATGCGAAACGGGTGGCCGACATCCTGGATGTTGTTTTGTTGTAGTTTATCTGTAAAAGTGACAAAATGTATTTAAAAAATATTTGTTGAACATCAGAAAATGTGTCAAAAAGTTTAAAAGCAAAAAAATATTATGACGAGAGCTGACTCGACTTGGGAAATAAAAGTTGTTGTAACTATCAAACGAAAAATTCTTCTAACATTTTACAAAAATGAAAAATTGTTCAAATTCTAAAAAGACTTGGATTTTTGAGAAAAAACCGTTCAAATTCACCAACGTGAGTCACGTTACCTTCTGCAGAAGAATCGAGCGTTGGTCCACGTGTCCTTCCGGGGTTAGTAGCGGTGTGGAAAGTGTGCTGGTCCGGCTGATCCTGCGCTTTTATACTTCCTGGCGAGAGAGCGAGAGTGACCGACGACAAATAGCCCTGCCAAACACACACAACGGTTCGTTTTACTTTGAATATCGAGTAATATACGAGGCTAATAAACGAGCTTTGCAGAAAAAAAAACGAGTGCACGTTCCGTGCAAACCCACGCGAGTTTAAGAGAAACTATGACTTTTTCCTGACATTGCACGCGGTTTTCCATTTCACGATAGTGTATTTTTATCGGTGATGATGAAATATAAAAGACTTTTTGACGAGAAAGGATACAAAAATATCAGCTTCAGATGGAAGTGTAAAAAATTTAACGTTCAATCGGAATAAAAATAAAAAAAAATTGGAAAAAAACACAAAATGTTACGATGTAACGTGTAATATACAACTATATAGATCTTGCAAACTTGTGAAAGCTCGAAGGCTGGTAGACTGTACCTGTGCAGTGGACACTCGGAAACTGACGAACCATCGAGGCATCAGCGCCTTTATATTGGCGGCCGCCGACGGACGCCGCAACACGAGGTGACACCGCAGAAGCGAAATATTACGGTGCACGACCGAATAACTCGATTAGGGCTTATATGATGTGAAACCTATCATATGTTGGCCGGAGGACTAATAGAATTTTCACTTTTCTTGATAGACCGCGAAAATCTCGGGGGAAATTTTCGCTTCGTAATTTTCTTCTGATACGTAGTACACTTCATATACGCGCGAGTATATAGGGAGTATTATTGAGGCGCTGGACGACGCGTGAAGAGAGAAACGCATCAACGGGTTCTATAGATTGTTGCGACGGCGTGAAGCTAGTATCAATATCCCATGAAATTGAGATTTATAATTTGTTATGGAGCATCGTAGTGTTATAGTAAATTTAATGCTTTGTCATAGTTTTTCTAAAGTTTTCGAGGATTTAAGAAATTTGCGAAGATTAATTATTTAGGGGCTTAATTATTTTTTTTTTAAATAATAGTGAGTCCCTTGGTAAAAATTTTAATAATAAAATATTTATCATTTAGTTAACTTATAGCTAAGAACAAAATTTCGTATTTGGTTGATAATTATTGTGTACTAATTTTGATCATATTGGTATTTTATATGTTTCTAACACTTCTAGGCTTATAGTTTTATTGTCACTATTAATTTCGATTCAATACAATTCCATTTGATCAATATATTAACTATAAAATATCTTCAACCTTCTACCAGGATTATTATAATGTAAGTCAAATGAATGTTTACTTGGTTTTGATTTTATTTAATTTTAGAAATGAAATAATTATTAAAAAGAATAATTTGAAACGCAAGAATAAAGTTTTTAACAAGGTATTCTTTCATACTGAAAGGCTCTTTTTGTATTTATAAAATTTGTCAATATTAATTCAAGGTCTTTTATAGAAAATATTTTAAAACTTATTTATTTTACATTACATTAAATAATATTATTTACATATAGTTGAACTACTAATTTGTTTACAGTAGACCTGCTGCTAAAATAATCACGTTCTATAAATATGTTATTTAATTTTCCAGTTATATGAATAATATATTTTTAATCAAATTCATAACAGAATAAGGTTCTGAAATAATAGAACATTTACTTTTGCTAATACATTCATTATATCTCTAGTATACATAATGAAATCAAGCATCTGTGTAAATATGTACTTTATCTGAAAATCACATTATGCATTGGAAAATTACGATAGAATTTTTCTTAAGGAGGGGTGACACCTTTAAATCCCTCCCATCAAAATGATCTGTAAAAGAGAAATTTCAATTATTAATAAAATGTGTATATTAGTTACAAATTTTATTACTAATTCAAATTTATCTTTTACAGATCATTTTGATGGGAGGGATTTAAAGGTGTCACCCCCCTCCCCCCTTAACAGTTATAAACATTTGAATTATCTAATCATGTACTACATCAAATTAATTCGTTTCACGTTTAACTTAATTCGTCTATGCTGTGCTCGATTCAACTTGTTTTTGTACAAGGCCCGTATGACAATTTTCAAAGAGTAATGAACTATTAAGAAAATGCTTCAATCAATTGTTCTACTTTGAGGATAACTGTACCATAATTTCGCAATGTATCATTTTCACTATCTATTCCAAACTATTTAACAACCGACAAAAAAACATATTTATAACTATTTTTTAATTTTTACTATACTAATATAAAACCGATTTAATTAGAAAATCTGTTTTTAGAATTTTCTATTTATTATGTACTAATGTTTTTGAAGGCATTTTAACGTTTACTATAGAATTAAAATCAATATGCTACATGAACTTGAATTTACGCCTATGCTTCAAGGATAAAGGGAGCGACAGTAAGGGAGCAACGGATGTTATCAACAGCGGGCATACCTACGTTTCGATTTCTTTAAAAGTGTCTTATTTTCTTCTATTTTATTTCAAGTAAATTATTATTATATATCTTCATTAAATGTAAAATTAACTAAAATAAATTATAACAACTTTTCGGTAGTAGGTAACGTATCGGCCAAACATCATACATTGACGTAGGCTTACCATCCGTAGGTAATAATATACAGAAAAAAAATAAAATCATTGATTTATGAATAAATTTATTGTCTTATTCTAAACTGCACTACGATTGTTCGTTGTATTTTCATGATGATTCCATAAATGAGATTTACAATAAACTGAAGAACAATGATGATTCTACGTAACAGACTACTAACAATCATTATTCTACTATGGTTCATACAAAACTTTAACATCTTATTAACAACTATGTATTTATTATATATAATATATATAATTATATTCGTAACAACTAACAAGTTTCAGTCGCGTTGTTACTACAGCTTACAAAACATACTAATTACTAATTACTATTTCTAAAGTACCATTCATAAAACGATACAGTTCTTACAAAGAACAGCGGTAACATCTATCTCGACACAACATTCCGAACGAACTTTTCAAGCTCGTACATTAACTTTCCAACCACAGATCGCTACGCATCTTAAATTAAGGAATAATGTCGCAATAGCAGGCGCTACCACCCATACCCTTAGCACACTGATGCTTGCACCAGTTCTCCCATGGGTTTTGCGTTGAGCTCTCGGCACTCCTGGCTACCAACCTATCATCCAACACCTGAACAACGCTGTGGGTCACCCTCTTCACCAAGTAATCGATAACCTCCTTCCTGGTGAACTTAGCAGGCTCGTCGACGTTCCATTTCTTTAGATTTTTACTCCAGACGTCGGTGCACATGGTGTTACTCTTAATAGCGAAGCTCTGTACAACCTCGCAGAAGATGTCACCAGGGTAGGAGTATACCTGGGCATCGCACTGGCAGGGTGTCACACAAACGTTAATGTCAGCACGGCTGTAGGTCGCTTCGAGGGAGGATACAATTGTGGTGTCGAGGTCCACTGGAGCGGCGCATTTTATCAGGTCGTCCGATTTGCACTGTTCCACGCAGCGTGGGCTGAAAATTTGGCAGGAATAATGTGGTATATTAGATATAGGTGAACACATGCGAGAAGATGAGTTGTTTTAGGATTAGTTTGGAAAGAAGTCGAATGAAAAGAAAGTAAACCTGAAGTGAAAAATCGATGACTTATTTGAAAAAATACAGAACTATATATTTATTTAATGGTTGTATGTACATTTATTTAAATGGTTATCACGAATTTAAATTTAAAAGTGTACTAAAAGCATTCGCTTTAATTAAAATTTCTTTTACCGGACCGATATGTTATTATGAAAAATTTAGATAGAATTTAGATTATTTTTATAAAAATCTAAAAAAAGGAGAACGTAATATATAATCAAATGTTGTATGAATTGTTATAAAATATTACCTTATCGTAAATCCAGCTGCAGTCATAGCCAGACCAAGTACAAGCACAAAACTGAAGTTCGACATTGTCTGAAAATTGTAAATTTTTTATTAATTAAATAATTTGTTATGTTTTTAAAACTGAATTACAACTGTTGTTAGGGTAACTATACTACTACTGCTATTAACGTAAACTCAAAAATAACACTGTGCTGATTCTTTTTATATTAAGTTTTGCTCTAAAAAATTATCGTACAGTGATTAAAATATCATGATATAATAAGGAAAAAGGAGAGTAACTGAAGAAAATATCGTAAAACAGCAGTTAATGTCATTTGGAAATTCCAATATTATATTCTAAATGTTACATTTCATAAATATGATGGCTAGTGTTACAAAACACCTAATGCACGTGAACTTAATAATGAATGATAACAATTAAATAATAATTAACAAAGAATGATTAAAAATCAAATTATGCTATTCTATTATAATTATTTTAATAATAGGGAATTTAAAATCTTTAAAAAAATTAAATTAATTTTAAAAAATCACTCACCAAAATTATTTTAACCAGAAACACCACTAAATCAATAATACAAAACACGTGTACCGCCAAATCGTAAGTTTAACTGTACGAATACGCGAACGGTTTGTATGCGATCTTCACACTCGGCCGTTCGATACTAGAATGAGCCACGATACGACGATCACGACGGTAATGTTCTCACGAGCTCATTAATCAAATAAGTACGTCTAAGATTGCCAAGTTGATAATTAAGTGCGGCGCCTCCGATTCTCCGTATTTTTTCGCGGGAACTTTGACGCACTTGAACAAACACACGCGCTAAAAAATTACGCGGCCGAAATGCATTGTATTATAGAAAGCGTGCAAAATAGTCATGAGAGCGTTGACACGTGTCGATTATTCTTATAATATGTAAATTTGGGTTCTCGATTTTACACGAGTAACTTTTCTTTTTGTAATTTCATCCTTTATTCATTGATATGAGTCTTTTTTATTTTATTTTAAAAATTTATAGGTATAAAAGAGTGTCTTTCAAATAAAGTAGTAGTAAAACAAAATAGTACTTTCTCGACAATGAGGAAATAAATATTTATTAGATAAAGAGTCCAAAGTTAAACTGTACTTTACCCAATCTATTAGTATCAATTGTACGACTATTTTTTAAAGATACCTTTGCTATTGAGAGATATTAAAACTATAAAGTGTAATGCCTTGAAAATTAATTATTGTTTTTCACTCGGCATGTGCTTTACGGTTTGTAGAAAAAAAAATGATATTGCAATGAAGAAGACTTACCTTTTATCGATATCAATAGATACTCCCGGCGTCTATCCTACTTCTGGATAATGAAATATGCGTAATGAATTGGCAGATTAAAGCTTACAACTGGCACAGACGAGTAATCGCCGTTAATATATGACATTAACCTCTTATCCAAATGTTCGATTCGTGATATTTCATACTAAATCGCCAATCTTGATAACGTCAGGAAGGTTAGCTCAGTTAAATCATTGTAGATAAACTAATCATTAGTAATTATCGTCATCTACGTGAATACTATTTTTTAAATGAACTTACTCCATGTTAGGAAATGAATTTCAAAATATTACAGGTACTTGTGCATTTTGCTTAATATCAAGGCAGAAAATTTGTAAATTCACATTCTACTCATAAAAATTAATTTATTTTTTATAATTTAATAATTGAAAAATGTATGGAGCAAGCAAATTGTTAGAGGATTAAAGGGAGTAAATAAAGTTTGAGTTATAATATTTTATTTATACATAAGTTTATACATGTATTATTAGTTATATATAGAAGGTGTAAATTTATCTGGATACAAAAAGTAATGTTAGTGTAACTACCTTATACGAAACTACACGAGAAACAGGAAATAGGAGCAAAGTTGAAGAGATCAACATCGTTCCCGTTTCATGTTTCGAATTTAAAACCTGTATTATTGGAATCTATGAAATTTAATACTAAAGTAATCGATATCTTTACACTTACTTGGTAAGCTTAGTTATTCCTATCTTAACAATAAATTTTCATTACAAATTCAGATACACAGAATTCATTTTTCTTATCCCAATAATTATTGTCTGCAACAGCGATATTTAAAATTTGACATTTTAATATTAAACCTATCTTATTTCATATATTTATCTCTTATGAATTACTTAATTACTAAACTCCACGAGTCAATGATGAATAACACTTTTGCAGAAGTCTTAGACTTAGTTAAAAATCGCAGTAAGCGCATTCTACAAACTACATTTTATTGTCGCGTCACAACTTTTAAATCGGCATACCGCAAATAATTTTTTTTCCAATCACTCGATCCGCTTCAAACATCACCAAAAAATCTCATGCACTCGATGAAACATGTACTTAGCAAATCGTCGCGCTTGGACATAATATTCTAACAATTTAACAATTTTTTCCAGTATGACGTTTTGCTAACGTATTTTACTTCAACATTATAAGCCATTCATCATTTACTTTCATACTTGATAATGGTACTCTTAAATTTATCCTTAATTAAACATTTGCTTAAGCCTAGTATGTAGATACGATGGTAACGCGCCAGCGTTTTTTTTTTTTTTTTTTTTTTCTCCTTATAAGGAAACTGGAAGAAGTTGATTTTGTTAGTTTTCACGCTTTGAATGACTTTACAATAATAAAATTTCACTTTTTCCCATATAGTTTTCTTGTTAATATGTCGAACTCAGATTTATATTCATCGTCACGCTGTATATCGCGAACGCACGACAAATTATATCAATTAATCGTCGATTTTGCACGTCGCGCCCGGTTTCAAAGTCGTTTATTGCATAATACACACATAGTTCACACTTGCCGGGTTCACATGTCGTAAAATTTTGAAATATGGGATGGTCGTGGTAAAAATATATTTCAGAATTTAAAAACGATAGAAATATATTACTTATAAATTTTCATTTTAAACAACCAATAGTATTTGAAGTTTATGAAGAATATTAAGATTGTAAATTAAATAAATTAATGTTGAAATCTCTTGGTTTGCAATTACGTCATGTGAACCAGGCACAGTGGATTAATCTTAAGCCTAGAAGCAAATATATCAATACACTTAAAAATGATTTTGATTATGTGCTAGATCAAATAAGAATCGGAATTCGTCGTTTAGTGAAAAATAAAAAATTTATGGAATACCATGGCGTCTAATAAAATCGCTTTGTTTTCAAACAAAAATCGCGTAAATATCTATATACTTATCACAATGTACAATCACCCTGTTTAGCACAGTTTATTAAAAAATTTGGAAAAATTCTTAAAGCTGATCTTACATTGGAGACATTTTCTTACTCATCACTGCACTTCTTACAATAATTTATCAATTAACTAATCCTTATTCATCTAATAATAAAAATTTACTATCTACCGCTTAACAACATTTCAACCATACAAATTCACGCAGCGAATCTCCATCCAATAGTCTCACCAACACTCAAACCTTCCCAAAGCCTCTCATCCGACTGAAGAAATCATAAAATATAATACATATAATGCATTTGGCGTGAAGCTTATAGCTGTAGATCGAAAAATATCAGAGTGGCTGGAGGGACCAGGACACAGTGACCCTGGAACCTTGCTCTAATGCTATGGGATATGTTAATTCATGAGCTACCGCGGTGTCTCTTTATTCTCACCTTTCTCCCTCTCATCCCGAAATCGACACTCTTTTCTTTTTTTGTACAATACATCTCTTTTCTTAATAGAAAAAATTCAGTACAGGTTAACCTTTAAATATACGTTTCTAAGATAAACTCGAGATAATAATTGGAAAAAGGGAGAATTATGCGTCGCTAGGTGACGTCGAATGTGAAATTGTTATAGATGGTAAGTAACCTCCTGTCTCTGTTCTGCTGCGACGGTGGCGAGCACATGGTTGTCATGATGCCGTTGATTAAGTACATTCTCGTCGCTGGAGGTAGCGGCCTGCCGCTTTATCGCTGCATAAAATTAAGCTTTAATTATAGTTATTGACAGGGTACTTTTAAATTAAAAGTAAGTACACACGCACTCGCACTCACATATATGATGATTTATAGGATTCTTTAGTGCCTATAGACACGTGTACGATATCTTTCCTTAACTTCTGCCCGAATTTGGAATTTTTCAAGATAACGGATCAGAAGTTGAAGTTAATAATGAAGTTTATACATAGTTGGTAAATATTTGATATGATAATTAAAGATACGAATGAAAATTGTTCTTGATAATTGTAACTTCACATGTTTTATAATTAGAAGTGAAAGATTGTATTCGAAATTTAGCCTGATAATGAAAAGATTAAAATAACCAAAATTAGCTAAAGCAAATCAAAAGAATGGTTAGTCCGATGTTAATTTATTTTAACAATTATCGCGAAATCTTTCGCATATACTATATTTCACAAATCAGCGATAAAATTTTATTGATAACCCGCAAGTATTCTTCCCAATCACCACACGATAATCTCCTGGAAATTTCTCCTTACCCATATCATCCAATACTCCTCCTCAGCTCCACTCCAAACTTCACTTCTCGTACATCCTCTCTCTCTCTCTCTCTCGCCTTCAGCACTTTCGCCTCGTCCTTAACCTCCACACATATTCAATCGCGGCGCACCTTATCCTCCGAAGGCCTTCGCCGAACTGACTATCACCTCCAAGGGCTCGTTTTCTCATCTCCTCTGTTCTTCCTCTACTACGCATGCGCTTGGAAAAAGGGACGACGCAGCATCCCCCCACGAGATCAGGAGAGGAGACACACCCACAACTCTCCCCTCTCCAGCGTCATCTGAAAGTGATGGCAAATCAATACCGAGGTATTTCCGGTTCGCAGACGCACACATATACCAACACGAGCGAGTGGTTTATCCGAGCCACCCCCGCCGTTGACGCGGACGAAAAGTTTCAGAGAGAGAGAGAGTGAGGTACACGGAAAATGCTTTATTGGGAGAGATGCCGCGTTGGGTGAAGCGCAAAATGGTCGCGTTGAGGGATTGGGGTTTTTTTTCGGGATTGGAGGTGGGGTTAGTGTGGAGGATGAGTGGTTGTTGTGATTAGGGTGAGGGGATAGGAGATATATAGAGTTGTAGCCTTGAAGAATTAATTAGTTCCCGAATGGCGATCGGTATCGGATCGGTGAATATTGTGATAGAAGGTTACGTAATTTCGCCGTTCGAGTGAGCTGATTACTTACCTCGATGCTACAGAAGGTGTATCTTGTTGTTAGTTACTTTACTTTTAATAGAATGCGTTATTGGGAATGGTTTCGTTTTATTCGAAGTAGAAGCAAAAAGAAATAGAAATTAATAACCTTGACACGTCTTGCGTACAATTTATGTTACGATATTCTAATATATGAATATTATACGAAAATAAATGCTAGAAATTTATCAATGTGCAGAACCAGTGTTATTGATAAGATTATAGTTTGCTTTTTAGGTTTACTGAATAGTCTGCAACAGTACTTTTCTTACTTGCTGTAATTTGTTTCGAAATTTCGAAGATATACGTATATGAAATTTTTAAGTACGCAATATTTACGTTAACGATTTCATAGATATCTAATATCGTAAAAATTTTAATGATAAAACTTATCTATCAAAAATCTGCAGGATTCTAAAAGATAACATACGCGATATGTAATCTTTTTGAGTGTCATTAACAGCAAATTGACGAAGTGTCATTCACCGATTCACATGAACCTGTACTTGTAATATGTTTCAAAATAATTATTAGACTATATATTATCAACAACTTACAATGAAAAATAATTTGTATTTTAGTGATTATTTTAGAACAAATTTATATCAGTATATGGGATATATGTAAAATTAGGCGCTATGCGATTTTTCTATATCACTATACACATAATCTATAAGTATATGGTTTCCGGAATGACTTGTACTCTCTTTACTGTATGTTGTTAATAATATGAAGCGATATTAACGTAAAAATATAAATTGATTATTGATGTAGATAATGTAAATATACGTTACCATTTTTTCGAGGGTAAATAATTTATATCAGAGAAATCCAATAAATCACGCTGAAAAATTTAAGAAAAAACCATAAACATTTATTTTAAAAAGTTTACTTCCTTATTTGATACGAATAATTTTTCGCATAGAAGATTAACACGCATTTTGATAATCTTATAAAAATTTCTAAAGATATTAATTAGATAGCAGTCTACTAATTATCACTAATTAATAAAAATTTATGTAATCTGTAGGGTGAATTCGAATAAGATGATATGTAAAAAATTGAATATCAATAAGATACTGTAAGCAATTTAAATTAATGATACAATCAAAACTGATCGGATTGCAAGATTAAACATTAGCTTTTGATCAATGTTCTGTGACCTTTGAACTTGAAATGAAAACAAAACAATTTAACAATTTTCGCATGTGAGGAAATTGAACTGAAACTGAATCTAAAAAAAATAAATAAAAATTGTTGAGGAACACAGCTACAAGACTAGATTTTTTTGGTTCTTTAAGCCATTTTGAATAAAGTACAACAACTCAGAAAGATCCTCAGTTAGATGTCAAGTTTATTACAAACAAATAACTATGTTTCTAAAAAGTACTTAAAATGTCCTTCTTTATACGTAAATAATTTTGGCAGGTCAACGAACATTAAAAATAAAAATAAAAATAAGATTAGAGAATGAAAACTTTCATTTACTTACTGAATGATAATATGTTGAATTCTTCAAAAATTACACGAGTTTCAAAATGAGTGTGAAATACTCAAAACACTGAAAATACAAAGAAACAGGTTTAATTAATTTTTTAATTTAACATAACTAGTGTATTTCACACAACATTTTTCAATACTTTTTCATACACTAAAGAGTAAATAATAGCTTATATACTCTAGAATTATTTTGTGTTTCAAATGTATATACGACTCGTCCTGGCAAAACGGTTTACGTTTAAAGAAAGGTCCTTTTTATGTATTCTTTAAAAATAAATATTTACTGTTAGCAAAAAGCTTGGCACGAGACTCACCGTTTTTATGAACTGTTAGATATTCAAAATGGTCCAGAATAACAAAAAAATTCTGGTATGGTAAATGTTACCCATCAAATCTATTCATGTATTATTATTTATTTTATTATTATTATTTTATTTATTACTTTGGTCAATAAAGAAATTAAAATTTTTTTATTTATTTCTGTAAAATTGAGGCATATATATATTGGTATGTATCGTTACACATATTTATGAAAAATGTAATAAAATATAATCAGTATTCTCAACAATAAAAGATACAATAATT
>JAYJLV010000056.1:10526856-10568303 GCA_036873485.1 Torymus texanus
GCACTTTTGTAGATGGGATTCTTTTCGTGGTGAATGCTAATGGGGAATAGTTTTCGTGACGTATTTTAGCTAAGATTTTTTTCGTGGCGAATTTTGATGGGAGATAGTTTTAGTGGCATTTTTGAATGGGATAGTCTTCGTCGGCACCGGCGATATATACAAAAGCATCTGGTGCCTCTGCGAATATATTGAATATCATATGGAAATCTATCGGCTGCATTAACAATGACAAGTTTATTTTTCTCATAAGATATTTTTTAAAAGAATACAAATATTGCTTGTATTGTTTCCTCATAGATATTTTCATTAAATCCTTCCCTAAAAGTCATCCTAAAATCCATCGATCTTCTTTACACACCCAACAACCTAACTATTACACTCCCAGAAACATCCTCCTGTCAAGTCCCAAATGACTTTTCCTCTTTTTTTCACACACAGCAAGGCCGTGCCACATAAGACGCTTGAGTCAGTGGCGAAGAATCCACAACATTGTGCCTTTGAAAAATCTCCATTATTCAGCGCGGAACGCTTGATCTCTCACCCTCGCGTGGAAGCCTTGGCCCCGCGATGACACAATAAATTTCGCCGATATTGAAATGCAAAACCATTGCGTTCTCCTACATATATATATATATATACTCCGATAACCTACTTTTACCCTCTAGCGTTCATTTAAAAGTACACGAATCTTGTAAAGTTTACGTTATACGTGCCCTGTGGAATGATTAATTATACAACCCTATACTTCAGCAAGTAAACAAATAGGAATAGCAGCTTTTTCTTCCACAAGCAGCCATTACTCAGCCCCGGCAATTATCCTGAAATGTAAATTCCAAGCGACCGGACATACCTCGTGACATACCGATAACCATATATATTAAAAAAAGAGGCAAGAAAATAAATATTCCTGCGCGAATGTACAAGCCAACATACATATATATAGGTACAAACAACGGGAAGGCGATAACCACGCGCATATCCTCGGCTCAACGTCAACGTTCGCCAATTGATTCGCGACACAGAGAGACAGAGAGAGAGAGAGAGAGTGAGTGAGTACGTACGTCTGCGTCTATATGTATGTGTATACCCGCACGCGTGGGTGGAATGACGTGGTGTACAACGCCGTTACACACACGGCAAAGTGCATAATCGGCCCGACAAGTGCGCGAGTGTAGAGCGACGCAAAACTCTCTCTCTCTCTCGACGTCATTCCGCTCTCTCTCTCTCTCTCTCTCTCTCTCTCCCTGTGTTCTATATACGCTAACCGACGTAGGTACGTGGGATACCTACGTACGCGAGGGATGTCCACATCACGCGCGGGGTAGATACAGAGGGGTAGAGGGGTAGAGGGTATGATATTCCGCCTACGCGCACACGTACTACTACTACGGCATTCACAGGAAGTTTCGGCGTGTCAGAGGGAAGATCCGTCTATCCTCTCTCTCTATCTCTCTCTCTCTCTCTCTTTCTACATACGAGTCGAAGGGGTGCGGATACGAGCTTTACCATTGGCTCGTGGGCGTGGGTAGCTCCGCCCAGATGGTACACGGGCTGCGCGCGAAACTGGGTCACGTAGGGGGTGAGAGAGAGAGCGAGCGTCGAGTGAGTGTGAGAGGCTGAAGCAACGACGACGGACTCGCAGTCCCGCGCGAAACCACCCCAAAGCCCGTTCGCTCTCGTTCTCGCTCGCTCGCTCGCTCTCTCTTTCCCCATCGAGTTGGTAGAGAGCCTTGCAGCTCTCTCACTCTCCTCCTTCTCTCCGTCTCTCCTCCGTCTCTCTCTCTTCTTACTCTCGTCTCCATCCACGGTGGTACACAGTGCATTCACACACACACCCATATAAACGCGCGCGCACTTGAGTACCTGTGCATATATACACGTATAGAGAGAGAGAGAGAAGAGAGGAGAGAGACAGGAGCAGTCGGGAGTCGGAGCGAGCTCGGGGAGACAGACAAGACACACTGCACCGCGCCGCTGCCACCGTTGCTGCTACTACTGCTACTGCTGCTGCTGATACTTGCTGCTGAGCAGAAGGAACGTAGTTGAACACTGCTCTGCGGACGACGGGTGGCTTTAGACACGAGAGGTTAGTGTGATTCTTTGTTATTGTTATTAGTCGTTTTCATCACATAATTCGCGATTGATTGAGTTGGAGTTGTTATATACTACTATATACCTTTGTCCTGGTTGGTTGAGCTCGATTCGGTTGTCGTTAAAGTGTTCCATATCTCGATCGCGAGCTGTAATGGAAAGTGGAATTGAGGTTTCACGAGATGGAGAGACGATCGAGATATAGGATGTGACGACGGAAGGTGGGTGTGTCCTCTTATACCTATATACGTTGTCCATTGAATACAGTGGTGCCAATTGTACTATATTCTGTGAGTTTCAAGGCTTTAGAGCTGCATCGCGAGGGTATCTATACATACAGATATATTGTTGTGATTGTAATTAATTGAAGTTAACTTTGGAGACCAAACGAAAACTTTATAGCATTTGTGAATTCTCATTACGTCGTTACATAGCGAGGATCGAAGAGGGTTTAACCAACAATATCACAATTTCATTCACCAAGACTTTTCTCTCTTAATTTCATCTACTTTCTATTTCTCTTACCACCTTTATTTAGTACATATATACTCTTCTATAAATCACGTTACATTTATACTCATTCTGTCAATTATATCATTCATATAGGTTTGTAGAATAGATTTTATATATACCAATTGAACGTTCACAAAATATATATAGTTACAAGATCATTCAGGAGTAGCAATAACCTAAATTGAAATTATTTGCCAACAGATCTCTGATTGTGCTGGACAACACAATTACTTGATTTGGAAATACCAGTCAATTTTGTAAAATCAATCATTACCTACAAAAGTATCTCCAAAAATCATCCACATTACGTTCACCACCACCATCATCATCATCATCATCATTATTATCACCAAAATTTCAAACGCAAAATACTCTATATAGACGTATTTTACGCAACAGTCGCAAGCACATTTACGTCGTAACAGTAACTAGCGGATAAGTGGTTCGTCCTCAGGAGCCGCAATTAAATTATACAGCCGCACCGCAAAGCTCCTCAATTTCTCTCCTCTTCCAGCCCCTCTACCTAAGGGTTTACTCGCATTAGCATATATCCGGGCTGCAGTTGCACAGATCCGGTACTGCATCATCCTTCTTCTCTCCTTTTGCATCTTATTAAAGTATTTGAATTTAGAGCGCGGTCCACTAAAACTCTGACTTTTCTTCATTCTAATTCTTCGGTACAACAAAGACACTTAAACAGCGAAGTTTGCGATTTCGTACGATACACCTACACGCTGTCATTAAAGAATCAGAACTCCTGTTTTCTCGCAGCCATTAAGTAATAAAACGGATAGTTGAGAACTCTGTATGTGTGCGATAATATGTGCAAAACGACGGCAAATGTATATCAGCCAAGGAATTCCAAGCGAAGAAAGCCCGTGAACTTCGGGGCGGCCGCCATTTTGGCATTGGCCCGATGCCAGCGAGAATTTTAACAGCGTGATATACCGCCGCTCGAGATCTGAATTATTCCACTCGCGGGTTACGGGTTATATGAAGCGTCCTTCGTCCCAGTTCGGCCATCTTGCTAATGTCTCATCTTTTTATGCTGATGCATACACGTAGATATCGGTTCATGTTCCTTGAAACTTTCTTCTACTACGAACTTATTCTGTAGAATGTAGTTGCAGCTAAACTTGATACATTTGCATCTGAATTTTAAGACTACCGTTAAGGTTGAGGTCACTGTAATATAGTTTTCTGAAAGTATAATATATAAGAGAATATGTACATATTAATTATGAAGTACTTTGAAGATAAATATTAGTTTTTATCAAACATAAAATAATGGACGTAAACTTGAATATAAATCAATAAAAATAACCACCAAAATTACTGATACTGTCTTCTATTATTTGACAGCTTACGTTTCAGGCAACCATGTTGAATTCGCCATTTTGGATTACCGTAGATCCTCCGGAAACACCTATCCGTCTAGCATACCACGTATCGCAATACAATCAAGCTATTTCCAAAGCATCATTCAATCATTATTCAATCGCAATCTATTATACTTCCTCTATTATCGTCTATCACATCTTCTATCATCAACAAATTCATCAAATCAGCTCTATAAATTTCACAATCTAAATATCCAACATCAACCGACATCCTCTGTACATCAGAATCTCACTAAATCAAAAAAAAAAAAAAAAATCAAAAGAAAAAAGAACGAACGTTTCCTTGGTCGCTCAGAGTCTGCCGTGCTCCATCGGTGCTCCTCTCGTTGTTACTTCTGGCGCTCGCAATTGCCGGGAGTGCCAGAGAGTATGCACATACAGAATAAATTGAAAGAAAGAGAGGGAGAGAAAGAAAAATGAAAACAATAAAAGAAACGTAACCAAAATCAGAATCAGAGCTCAAGACACACTGTAGCGGAACTGTTTGTTGTTGACTGTTGTAGGGAAACTGAGGCGAGGGGCACTGCAGAGACATGGACAATGTGCAAATGATCGGCACTAAAATCACAGCGATCAAGGAATACTTATATGTAAGGCCCATGCATTGCCATCCTCTCTCTCTCTCTCTCTCTCTCTCTCTCTCTCTCTTACTCGCTGTACCTACCTCTTTTTTTATCTCATTATACCGCTCTCTATCTCTACTTCGCTTGCCTCTCTTCTCTTTCTCTATAGCATTACTTCACTTTATATTCTCTCTTCTCTTCTGCACATATGTATATGTAAATATATATATATCTACGTCTATAATTTTTTTTTTCTACAATACTCTGTATGAGCCGCTTTTCGACTTTCATATTACGTAGAGAACAGCGACATTTCTTTCGCTCGTGCATTATATGTGTATACGAATAAGACGATGAAACTCGAAAATGTATATATGTGTGAACGTGTGAGAGAAAAAGAAACGATAGAGTGACCATAGAGTTCATTCTCAAGCGGCTCCGGGGGGGCCTTTCCCCCTCCTTTGCATTTCAGAACTTCGCCCGAACGCACTCGCCCACCAGACTCATGAGTGCCGAAAATACGTACGCGCTCTCCAAGGAGCACTGTAACCTCAAGTATTCGGGTGAGCTTCATCCCTTCCTCACCATTCCGAAAGCAATTGCCTTTCTATCCTCTGCATGACCTCTTACGATTATGCAATTTTCTGTGTGATGTGTTTTTGGCGCGGTTTTGAGCGCTGTTACTGTTGGTTAGAACAGGAGGTAGAAGTAGGAGTTGTTGCTAATGTGGTGTTTGGAATTTTGGGGTGGTTTCTTTGCTAAAACGGGGTTGCAAACACTGAGAATTAGGTGGGAAAGGGAATGGAATACGAAAATTTGTACCTTTTACTACATACAATGGAAACCAACTTTTCTTATTAGTATATTGTCTAAAACTTTGTTTAACAATAAAAGCTCACAAAGTATGTAATTACTTGACCATTACGTTGCTAATTACATGGTTTAATATTTCAAACATTTTATGTTTAATCTATGTTTAATTTAGTAAAAAATTAACGTTATGAAAATCCGTTCCTTTAAAATCTCTCATAATAATAAAAACGAATACGCTACTTGAACCTTTTTCGTCAATTTTAAAATATTCTCAACACCTTACCTCCCAAAAAGGTTTGCTTTGACAACGTCCTCACCACTCTCGCATTTTATCAACCCAGCTTTAGTAGGTAGTCCTTTAAAAATACCATTCAAAAGCCACTCAACGCGAGACTTTAAAATCCCCTCATTACAAACACGTTTGGACGGCAGCGATAAGTTTGGCACTCTCTCTCTCTCTCCCTCTCTCTCTCTCTCTCTCTCTCTCTCTCTCTCTCTCTCTTTCTCGATTAAAATCAATAAACAACACGCGGCGTGTCGACACAGATTCCGCGCGTGAGTTTTGACAGCAGAGTAGCATAGCTAGCAAGTACGGAAGGGTGCATAATAATCGAGGATTTAGAATTAGTCCGAAGAGTTCCAGAAGCGACAGATTACAACACCACAGAGATCGAGGGTTGTTGACGGGAAGGGTTCTATCGCGTATTTACATTTTGCCGTGTGTCGCGTGCCGATAAGGAGCGCATCTCTCGTCTTTGTGGCTTTCAATCTTGCCCTTTCCGCGGTGCATGCGCATTAATAAGTTGGATTTGCATACAGAAAACTGTTTACCGCGATCCGTCATCCACTGTTTTTCCTTGTTTTTTTTATTCGCATGAGTGATCGTTAATTAATTGAATTTTACGAAACCACCGCCACGTAATCTCACGTATAAATCGGCTGCCGAGCTAATTCCTTGTATAGCGGGTATACCGCTGCGCGCTGATTAAAGTACGCAGCTGGCGCAGCCGTAGCCGTAAGATTTAGTACGCCAGTTGCTTGCAAAATAAAGACCTGGAACTCGCGAAAACAGCAACAGTTTCCAGCTGGAAATCTTTAAAGGGAGATGAGAGAAAAAGAAATTAGCGACGCTTTTGGCTTAATAAATTCCGATAAAGTGACAATCGAAAGACTGAGAGAGAAAGAAAGAGAGTATTACCTTCTCTTGCGCGAGGGTGGAGAAAAAACGAGAGTATTAAATAAGGTTCACTCCTTATCTGCCTCTCGTGAAAACTATAAGCGCCGAGGGAACACAAGATCCGCGCGCGCGCCTCCGCAGACGTTAGATTGATGGGGCGAGATTAGCCGGATCTTACCCGGGGAAGCCTAAGGGATTTTGCCCGTCCGACGTGGCTGATCAGACACCGACTCACCCCGGTTGCTCTTGCTTCCTCTCTTTTTTCTTTCTCCGTTTAACTGATGCTCACGTTGGTCGGGCAATTTTTTAACCGCGGATAGTTACTAGAGGTATGAGTGTACAGTAGCTAAAGCTGGTGAAGATAATATTGAAATATAAATGTACACAAATGAAATCGTATAGAGAGTCTTAGGGGAGGGTAGTGCAAGATTTATCCCCGGGATAACAATAAAAGAAATGGGGAACGTATACAGAGGGGTTTGTGGCTTAGGACGAGTTGACTTACTAATAGAGGGTGTAATACGGTCTTCAGTATATGTTTGTGAATGCGAAGTTATCGTTGTTCAGTTTATTATATGTATTGTGCACGTTTTTTTCTTAATTTGCATGTAGTGGTTTATGCTTTTGCACTGCTTTGCTAAAAAAAAACACGAAAATTGAAGGAAGACGGAACGAGAGTTGTGGCAGAAGAACAAAAGATGGTGTCATACCACCAAACAAGTGAGAGTGTGTCAATTTAAGTCTATACTTTCAATTGTTTGATGAGGTGAAGCCATTCTGATAATCGTCGAGTGATAACAGCGTCGCAGCACACGGTGAGACTGAACACAGAACACAATCGATGTGCATTGATTGAGCGCACTGGGCATGAAAGTTTGGAATGACCAGCCTATTGTCCCCTGGCGTAGTTGTGCTACTACCATGTCCGTTAACGACACTTTGAGTGGCAATTCAAGCTTAAAAAGCAAAGTTAGAAATGCTATCGTACAATGATATCTGGAATTGCCACTCGAAGAAGTATACATAGTTCTGATCAATATACACAAAAGATTCGTTCAGAATAATTCAACAATGTGTGGTTGGGTGTTGTATGATCGGTGTACAGATATCCTGCCGCAGAATGCCGAGGGATTTCCGGCCACCAAGGAATTCCTGACGAAAGTGGTCGACATACTGGTCGACTACATAAAGCAGCAGAGCGACCGGAACTCCAAGATACTGGAGTTTCATCATCCGTCGGACATGATGAAACTACTGGATCTTGAGATACCTGATTCCGGTGTGACCCTTCAGCAGCTGCTCCTCGATTGCTCAACGACGTTGAAGTACCAAGTGAAGACAGGTGAGTTTAAAAACCATTATGAGATAAATTGGAATAACTGTCTATTATTAAAGGCTAGCTTTTCTGAACAAGTAGCCAGATATTCCACTCTCTGCAATTTTTACTAACCGAATTGAGTTCAGAACAAATATTCAACAATTAGTTTACATTATTGTAACGATAAATTGGTTGTTTGGCGTTATATAATTATCCGTCCAATTTAGCTCGACGCAGTAATGTAAACTAATCATTGTTTTGATAATGAGTAAGCAGTATACTAACAGACACATCTGGAACAAATCCTCATTAATCAGTTGCTCGAGATACGAATGTAAGAAGAATCGCCTGATTACCAATCATTTACGCACAGTTTGACTAATCTTGAATAATGTAGCAGAAAACTATCTTTGAATCTAGTGGAAACTGGTACGTAATCTTGATATAGAGAAGACATTAATTTGATTCTTTTCTCATTATTGGCGGTTCTTGCAAATCCAGGGAATTTTCCCAGACCACTTCACTAATCAGAACCATCAGTTTCTACCTATCAGACGCAACGTTCCAAGGCCTTTTTCAAGTCATCTGTTCCTAATCAATTTTATCATGTATTAATACGCTAAGCAAGGAGTCATTCCAACTTGAAATTACTCTACTAAAAACTCAATTATTTTACTTCCGAAACAGCTCACACGCTCCAGCGAATCTGCAAAACTGTGCCGAGAGGGAGAGAGAAAGAGACAGACTCCTTTCTTTAAATAAGGCATTATAGGCGCTATATTATCTAGTCAGTCGTCCGTATGGCGGGGCGATAAGCTGCATAATTTCATATTCAATTTAGCATACGACGAGAGAGAGAAAGAGAGCGAGTGGGGGAGGCGAGAGATAAGGCGGTTAGGAGATACACTCGCTCTCTCTCTCTTCTTCTCTCGTTCCCGTTCCGTCGGACCAGCCCCCAAAGATACACAGACACTCACACGCACGCTGATCATGATAAATAGCTTTGGGGAACGAGCGAGAGCGAGGAGGAAAAAAAAGGAGGCGAAATATATATTTCAACCGCATTATCGAATATCGATTGTTCATCTGTATGATGTGCAATAAAAAAAGCTTTATTCTAGGTGCATCATACATCACATTAACACACTTCATTGTCATATATTTATACAATTATCACATATTTATGCTTGTTATAATGCTGCTTTGCATGAAATAAAGTATTTTATTAAAAATATTTGACGCTCTTGTGTAATTTCATCAATCCTAATATTTTTTAAAAATTCATTCTTATCATCAAAATGCTGCTTTATTTGTTCAACTTTAATTATGATTTTTTTCATAGTAAATAATTCTGATATTAATTATTTGTTATTTTCTGATAAGAATTTTTACATCGGTCTTACAGTCTTATACATTAAATTACTTAATATTAATGGCAGTTATTTTGCAAATTTTTATTTTTGAGATGAGATCTGTTATTTTTTATTGCATCATTTTTTTATTTAATTTTTTGTTTTTTTAATTTAAAGAAAAATTGAAAAAAATTCTTTAATATGTGGAGAAAAATTTTGTACTAAACCTTGCTATTAATTATTTTGGTAATCTTATACTTCTAGCAATATTTACTATAAATTTTCATAAGAAATCTGTCCCACTTCTAATCAAACCTAAATATTTATATTTGAATTAATATCAATTTTTATTACAAAATTTTTCAACTCTTCATTAAAACAGTTCAGTTATCCAAAAATAATTCATACAGCTTAATTTTCATATCAGCTCGCAACATATCCACCGCAACAATCTTACTTTTACAATACCTCACCTCTCAAAAATCACAACAACAACCAGTAAAACATCACACCACCAACGCAACCCGTCATATCCCATCCACGACATACAACACACACATCTCTCCCTCACCACTGCTCGATCGGAAATGGAAATACTTGCGGGGAATCGCGATACTACAACTCGTCTCTCATAGCCATCTCCACACCGGCGGAAGTCGACCGCAAATCCCCCGCGGAACTCGGCTATCTCTCTCTCTCACTCTCCTCGCGCACGGGATTCGATTACCGGCTGCCCTGAATGGATGCTAATGCACAATGCCACACGCGAGAGAGAGAGAGAGTCGTGATACCAGGGCGACACCCTCGCCTCTCTCTCTCTCAGTGTACCAAGCTATTCAGTAGGCGCGTGCCACGCGAGCGGGAACTCGTTATTAGATTACGCGCCCTAGCATTGGCGGTTTTCTTTTCTTTGATAGGCGCGCGTACGCGTGGCGTTTGTGTTTTTTGGGGGATTGTTGGTCGGATTAGAGGTGGAGAGATAGTATGTGGCGTGTTGAGTTTTTGTATATCAGAGCTATGAATGATAAGTGTTGGTTGGGTGATAGACAAGTGCATTGTTTAGTTTTTCATTGATTATATTCGAGATTAGAAGTGTTAATGATAAAATACAAACTTTTTTTCTAGAGCTATAGACAATATTATTTTATAAATGATGTAATTTAAATTATGGTAGGATAATTTTCACAGAACAAAATGTACGAATTGTATAGTTGATTTAATAATAAAATAAGAAGGACTGAAAAAATAAAATAGATTATAGCTACAAGATTGAGTTTAAGAATACAAAGGGTGGCGATAAACTTGTAGGAAAAATTAGTTTAACTCCGTGACTCCATTACATTGCTGAAGGAAGAATTATCCCCGCGTGTACGTGACGCGCGTAATTTAACGTTTAAGCCAGACGAAAAACTAAATTTCACTCGAGAGAAAACACGCGTGAGCTTGTAAAAAAAAAGAAATACCTACGGTATTAACCTACTTTCGAAAGCTCAACGTGTTGCAAAACTCGAAATCCCGTGGCACTAACATCAGCAGTAAAATTTTTTACACCCTTCGTCTCGTTCCCGTTGAAATATATATTTTCCATTAAACAAAACATTATACCTTTACACGACATACGAGAAAAACTCCCAAGCTGCTACAATCAATACCGCATTCAATCATCCTTACCAATGCTTATCTCAACGTACGAAAAAAAAGAAAACGCGCCACCTTATCTCCGCCAGATAAAAATCATTCATAACCGGCCATCGTTCGCGATATACCTTGAGAAAGAAAAAAAAAAGAGAAAAAAGAACCAACCCTCTGTCATCGTCCCCTGTACTATCGATCTTTCGATATTACAATCGCGTCGCGAGATGAAGGGAGACCAGTACGGAACTACTGTCGTTAAAAAGAGCAAATATTGCGTATATAGATAAGGATTACGGGGATGTTGTAAGGGTCGCGGCTGGATTAAATCCGGACGAAGAGAGTTGACTTACTGTTATTTCCTTTTTCAATATGGTCGTAGGAGAGGGTAGAGAAGGATTAGTTTGGTTACTAGGCATGGATTTTTTAGGTGTAATGGGAGGTTTAAAGCGGTAATGGTTGACACAAGTGGTTTAATCCTGTAGTTTCTTGCGTGATTTAAGATGTCGAACGGATGAGATATGTTATGTATTAAATGTAAAATAGGATGGTCGAAAATTTTTTTTATTAGTCAATAAAGTATATATCCAGACATTTTAATGGGTTTCGTACGTAGTTTGAATATGATTAGGGATTGATCGGATTATAGCAGTTTAAGGTTTAACAATAAAATATAGGTGGAAGACAAAGATTGTTTCAGAATATAAAAATACGGTTATTATTTAGTAATTCTTCTTTTTTTTTATAATTTCCTAAAACAAAATTCGTACCGTTGATTTATTATTTTACATCCTCCCGTCAACTTAAACATGTTATAAACTATAAATCTGCAAAAAGTCGTACAACCACGCACCATCGCACATCCCCATCTTCGTTCCCATCCTAAATAATAAATTCCACGTAATCCTAGCCGTGAAATCACGGTAACTACCGTCATACCTCTCCCCCCTCAAAAAAAAACTCAAACTCTCGGTAACAGCTAAAAGAAAAAAAAAGCCAAAATGACATTACGCTGCACCTCGCGCATCCCATCCATCACACCAAGCATCCAATAAAAAAAGAAAATTTCACGCACAGCCATCCCGAAATTTCGATTCTCCCCTATATATATATATAACCATCCTGGAGCATATCAAACGTCACTGCACCCATATATATACGCAGAGGGAAAGCTAGAAAAGATGAGCCGCTCGACCGGACGGAAAATCGCGAAAGCCCACAATTATACACGACCCCCAAACGCACGCGCACACACACGTTTGGCCAATTATTCACAGTACACGAAGGAATTTGCGGAGGAAAATCCCAAAGTGGATATCTCTCTGTATACAACTGTATACATACATATACACACACGAGCAAACGCGTGTGTATGGTATACAACGTTCACTAAAAGAGGGGGACTCGAGAAACACTTCTGTGGCGCACGTGCGGCATTTGGGAAAGGGGAAGGGGGAACCTAGCATAGGCCGAAATTCAATGGGATCGGTGTAATTAAGAGCCATTTCTACACGATTTTCTCTCTCCCTTGCTCTCGCGTTTAAGGGGGGATACTTGTAGTAGTATATAGGAGAGAGAGAGAGAGAGAGAGAGAGAGTTTTTAGTGCGAGCGGAGAAAAAAAAAAGCTGATGCCCCGCTGGAATTTCAATCGGTTCGACTTGTGCCCCCAGTGCGCAAGGGGAAAAAAGAGAGAGAGAGAGAGAGAGAGAGAGACGGCGACGACGTATATAGACGTGATGCGTAGCTTTTTTGTTTTGCAGGGGATGCTCGGTATAGGCATTGTTGTTAAGAGGGAGAACCGAGATTTACAATGAGACGATTAAAGTTTAAAGTTCGGATTGGTGTGGAGAAGGAAGAAGATTGGCAAGTTGTGAAATTAAAATGGATTTTTTTACTACTAGAAAGATAATTTAAACAAATCTACTTTAGTTTGGAACAAAACCTCCTCTGAAATTCCCTCTTGCAAACGCGCGCTACTAAGTTTTCCTCTAAAATTCTCCTCATGATTAACATTCAATATACCTCCGCGTATATATACATATATATACACATACACTTCAAAGTAATTTCCTCCTCTTTCCTCATCGCGTTCCACGAGCCTCTAGCTATATTTTTTGCCAAGAAAATTTCCTCCACCCACCGTCGCAGAAATACCGAAACTCTGTGCACGGATGAACAAAAATCTACGAGAACTTGAAAAATTCAACTACACGAGAACTCAAGGAATTTCAATACTCTTCGCGTCGACTTGCGCTTGAATGAAACTTCATAGCGTGTACATCATTCGGAATGAACGATGCGATATCGATTTTTCTTTTGTTTGTTGCATATATAAGTAGTAGTAGCAAAGGAGGAAGTATATAGAATATGCTTTATTTTTCCTAGCAGAAAATCGTGTGTGATTGATCGTAGGTGAATAACATAGTCAGAGGTTAGCCCCAGTTACACACTGCGAAAGCCTCAGCGATTTATCATCACGGCTTGTACCCGGTATTTCGCGATTCTCGTGGTTCTGAATCCACTCGGACAGTCTATTTTTATGAGGATAGAGTCTTTGGTATAGACTGTTATAGTGTATCATGTGCGATTATACATGTGGTCGAGAGGTGTTGATAATTTTTGAGAAGTCACATGAGATTTATTTAAATAAAATCTACTGCCGATTTGGGGGGTTATTATTACCAAGGTGTTAATCGTTTGCTCAGATGTTTTATACAGAGAAAAAAAAATATCGTTACAATTAAAGAATGATGCTTTTAAATACTACACACGAGTAGTATTTGTGATGAACGCAAATTCAATTATTATTAGGAAATAATGTATAGTATTAAATTCTCCTGCTATTAATAGAAATTATCGGCTTTCTTATAGTAAAACTCATATGTCTTGATAGTTAAGGAATATGCCTCAATAGTTAAGGAATATGATTTTGTCCTTCCATTTCACAGGCCAAAGAATGTTACTTAATAGTTAAGAAACCATGACTTTAATATAAAAAACAATCTTAAACAAGACGTGTTTTCTTAACTGTTAATGAATTTCTTGAACTATTAAGAAATATTTGTTTGTCCATATCCGAATGTCGATTCGTTAATAGTTAATGAAATTTCTTTAATATAAAGATTTCTTATTCTGTGTGTACATAAGCATAATTTTTATTTTTCTCGTAAAATCAAACATATTTCTACATTAAAAATTGATAACGGAACATTTTAGATAGGCGAGGTACGTAAAATCTGGTTTTCCAAAATACCATCACACGACGCTGATTTTTCGCTTCCAACAAATTCACCTGCGCTTTAAAAATTAACCCGGACTCATTACCAGTCATCCATTCCGGCATCAGGTGGCAACTCACACACGCTCATACGCCCTAGAAAATCCTCTTACAAACAGAATAGCCGGCCTGTTAAATCTACATAATGCAGCAGTCCACGGCTTATCTCGCCTCTCTCTCTTACTCATCAAACTCACCCTCGCTTTTCTCCATATACTATACAACTCACGCGAGGCTCTCTTTTTAAAAGGATCGTCCCAAGCGGACTGAGAGCCGCTGCGCAAACAATCTAGTCGCGCAGCGACGCGTGTGACGCGCAAAATGCGGGCAAGAGACGTATACACCCCTCCCGTCTCTGACGAAACGACACGAAGTGTATAGCAAGCCGGACGCAGTCTACCCAAGGTAATTGCGAATATAAGAGAGAGAGACGAGCGACAAACGCCGGCGTCGTCAGGGTACTACTATTCTGAACTTTGAGGAGAGAGAGAGGGAGATTTTTTTTTTTTCGTTTTTTTGGCGAGGGAGAGATTCCGCCGATTTGTCTATGATAGGAGCAGTGAGGCTGTGATTAATGGGCTGGATAAGAGGGCTAGAGAATTATCGTGGGAGATTATTGAAGAGAGAGTATAGAGGGTGGATGGTGGTATGCAGTTTATATACGATATAAATTTATTGATGGTATATTTATGTGGTTTTCGTTGGTTTCCGGAGGTTTCTGTACAGAGGTGGTGGATATACATGGGAGAGTGGTTGGTTTTTTAAGGTAGCTGTAAAATTAAACAATTATATGTATGAAATGGAAAACGATAATAGAGTATATAACACGTTAAGAAGATGTAAATATTGTTTTATATTTTTGTTACGCGAGTTATGACACTTTTTGTCAAACCAAAAGTTTAATAGCGACATTTAAAACCCGTAACACCAAGATACCACTTAATCAAAAAGATTCTCAAGAGAAAAGCGGCATTCAATAAAGCAAGATTTATCGAAGAAACTTTATACAAGGCACATATAAACGCTCGCTTGCAAGTATAAGAGTTACCAAATGGCTTTTAGTTCTGACAATTAATCGCAGCTGCAGGCGATCGCAACGCTCGCACAAGCTTGATACATTAGTACGCCGTCCCGTGCAGTGATTAAGTTTCTATTACGGAAATGACCCGAGACTAAGCCGATAATGCCAGACTTAATAACACCGAGTTGCCTTTCCATTATACTATTATATATACGTCAGTGTACAGGCGTCTTTTGTTTGCACGCATAAAGAAATTGCATAACTATTGCTGTATATATGGTTTTTAAATGTTATCTTGAATGATTCAACCAAGTGTGAATCTTATTTAATAATATTTAGGTCAAAACCCTCGAATAATTGCGTACAACTTTTGCTTTATCAAAAATCGAACCACATATCGTCATCGGTCAAAGTTAAGATAATAGTAGTATACAGTAGAGGGGCTAACGCGCGAAATTAGCTTCATAAGCGCCACGGTAATATATCGATCGTGGTCGCGCGCTCTCATGTCAAAACCAACTGCTGACGATTTATCTATCTCAATACTTACATGTACATTTATATATATATATATATATATATGTACCCTGAGAAAAATCCCCCGCCGTATTCTCTCTCTTTCTCATACAACCCCGTAATTTTTCGCTTTAACAGCCCCGCCAGATGTCTTCCCTCTCACTCGTATATCCAGATCAGTGAACTTCGAGAAAGAGGAAAAGTGCAACGCGAGAAAATCCTCGTATATATATATATATATATACATACACGTTAAAGGGGGGGCGGACACCCTACAACGAGTGAGTGAGTGAGAGAGAGAGCAAACGTCACACGTCAATCAGACTGTAATTCCAGAAGATTAAAATGCTCTCTCTCTCACTCTCTCTCTCTCTTGCTTGCTTGCGAGCTCTCCAGGCCTTTTGCGCGAATTTGGCCCGCGAAGCGAAAGGAACGCGCAGCAGCCCTTGATTAATCTCTCGTTGGATGCTTTGGGCTATGACTTCGGAAGACTTGACGGGCGCCAGCGTATGCGCTTATCAAGAGCTTTTAGTCGAGGGTGCCAGAGGAAGGTTGGTCTGGTGAGCTTTTTTGTGGGATATTTCTTTTTTTTTTTTTTTAAAGAAAGTTTATTAGCGTATTTTTGGAAAATTGGAGGTGGGTTGGGGTATTTGTAGTAATTATTAGTGAGAGAAAATATCGATATGTTACTGATATTAATAAATACTTTATTGGTTTTGTAATACATCGATGAATAACTCTATGGATAATCTCTCTTATTGATAAGATACTCAAAAGTTACATATTTCTATACATATTACTTACAGTTAACTTCGAATTAACGTATTCATCATAATATAAGAGTCAGTTCCAGAAATTTTGATTAAATGTATCAGCGATAATTTGGTGTTTAATTAATGAACACTTGTAAATCTAAACAATAGTCCGTTTGACTTCTATAGGATGACACATTTGGCATTTGTCAGAAAAACTCATTTAAACAGATAAGATACTATAGCTTTAATCACGATAGTATAGAATTGATTCAATGTTTTCAATATTCATGAATCATTTGATCTTTTTTTTATCTCTTACTACACCTGTGAAATTCTGGAAATGATACCGACATATAATAGAAGATAATCCTATTTTACATAATACTCAAATGCATCAAATATTTCCAATATCTTTTATACTTTCTTTTGACTTATGGTGACTACAAAAAAAAAGTAAATGTTTTACAAGCGCTAATATTTACTTTAATCATACACTTTTTAATAATTAAATCCACCACCGCATTCGCTTAATTTTACCGCAGCTAAAATTATTGAAAATCATATTTTTACGTACACACGATACTAAATCATCAGCGCACTTGCTTTTCAATGAAACAATCAACAACCCCACACGGAGAGAAATTCTTTAGTAAATTTAACAAGATACTATTGTAATTCTCTCACAGACTGCTCATCTGACAAATTTTACTATGTACTATTGTAATTTTTTGTAGGGAACCTACGAATTTTTCTAAGAAACCTATGAATTTTTCTAAGAACCTATGAATTTTTCTAAGAAACCTATGAATTTTTCTAAGAAATATATAATTTTTTTTTTATGGAACCTATAAATTATTCTAAGAAATTCTTGTAAACATGCCAATATGGGTAGTCTATGAGAAAATTACAATAGTACCTTGTAAAATTTACCAAAGAATTTCTCTCCGTGCATTCATAAATAAATCACATATCTATTCACTTCAGATTTGCACAGCTTTTAGCAATCATCAAAAGCGACAATGCAGTCTATTCGCAGATACACACACACATATATATATATATATATATATATATATATATCGATTCTTCTTGTCTCTCTTGCACTCGAATCCGAAAAATTCCTACTCATAGAAGCGCGCACGTGCGTTATATGTATACTTGCTTACAACTTCCAACACCTCGTGCTACGTCCGGCGTTTGCACAACTGCTTAGAGAGCTGCTTCTCCAAATAGGGAAAAAAACGCGAGAGTCATCGGCATCAGCAGCAGTATAGCAGCAGCAGGCTCTACCCTCGCATATACTGGCACAGGCATTAGGCTCGATGCTCAGCCGAGCGGATGACAACAGGCTTAGAGAACTCGACCCCATCCCCTTCTCCGTGCGCACTTTAACCTTTCTCTGCGTTTGAAAGCCTTTTCGACGCTCTCAACGAGAAAGAGAAAGAGAGAGGAGAGGAGAGGAGAGAGTATGCTCTCACCCCTTTGCTGGAGCTATTAATTACGCTGCGCGGTGTAATGTGGGAGAAGTTTTGCGTGAGAGTGTGGTGATTTATAGGTGACCGACGGTGATTGTCAAGTGAAAGGTTGCGTGTGTCTGTGATGGTTGCTGGTGGTGGTGATATAGAGGCTGGATTTTTTTGATTGGTAGGTAATTGCCGAAGTTCCCGAGGGTGGATGGAGTTACTGAAGTTAGAGAAAAGGATGACGTCGGTGGCGACCTTCGCTCTTTTGAGAGTTTTCTTGTGTGTAGAGGTATAGATAAGAAGTGAAGCGAATATGAAGTTTTACGTACCAGTTGCCAACTTGAAGTTAGAGTGATGAGAATTTTAAAATTTTGTTGAAAAACTTTAAATTTGTTGAATATATTATTATTAATAGTTGCTGTTGTACTGCATTGACACTGAAATAATGAAACTTTTTGGCATGAATCATTTTGTAGTAAATATTGCATTATTAATTATTGAATACGGAGAAAAATTATGTATAATGAAAAATTACGATATTTGATAGTGAATAGAGAACACATTTAATCACGTATACTACTATTTTGATAATTTTTACTACATAAATTACGACAATCTTCCTGAAAATACTAGTCTATACCCAGTTTACAACTAAATAAAACATTTTTCACTTGAAAATTTCTCCGATTCAAAAAATTTCCTTGATAACTAACGACAAAAACACATTAAAAACCATTACCTTTTACAATAACCGTCATCTAACCACACACCCCTCGTACCCCATTCTCTTTCCCATTCTCGTATAGGCCACCCACGCTTTTTCAACCAGCTATCATGTGGCCTGGACTTGGTCTCAATGGCTGGCGAATGGTTGACTGCTACCGCCAACACGAACATGTTCACCTACGAGATTGCACCGGTCTTCATCCTCATGGAGCACGTCGTACTACAGAAGATGCGTGAGATAATCGGCTGGACAGAAGGTTCCGGGGATTCGATCCTTGCGCCTGGTGGTTCTATCAGTAACCTCTATGCCTTCCTCGCCGCTAGGCATAAGATGTTCCCACAGTATAAGGAGAAGGGATTGGCTGCTGTTGGTGGACAACTCGTTATGTTTACGTCTGATCAGGTGATTTTGTTGTGTTCAGTTTTGCTTGAATGTTCATGTATAGTTCTTTTTGGAACAGGAGGAAATGGTTGGGTAAGGAAGGGATGGTTGAGGAGAAGAAAAGGTGGCTTGTATTAAATTTTATAAGAAAAGCAATTGAGAAACTATGTTGGCACTAATTACGGCAAAATAAAGGAAGAAATAATTAAAGTAGTTTTGTAAGAAATTTTATCGTGAAAAAAAAAATTAACGAAAACTTAGAAAATAGCTTCGTTATTAAATTTGTTTTGAACTAATTTAGAAACTTTAAAACTTGCCTTTGTATAATTTTCAAAAAGCTTTATACGAACTATTTTAAATTAGTTTTTCATTTTACTTCTGATATCTTTACAACAAAATTTTAATTTCGTAAATAATTTCCACTTATTACATACAATGCTATTTCCCTAAAAATTATTTCTCACTGTAACAAAGCATCGTACTACTCAACCTAAATGATCACTTCATTCTCTTATCAAACAAAATCTACACCACAACCGTTCCTCCCTACCCACATACATCGTCCTTTAATTTTGTTACCCACAACAACAACAACTTTACACCGTTCCAGTGCCACTACTCAGTACGTTCATGCGCTTCGGTTGGTGGCCTTGGCACAGACAATTGTGTAATGGTACCAAGCGACGAACGTGGCCGCATGATACCCCAACGTCTTGAAGAGTTAATAATTGAACGCAAGGCCAAAGGCCATATACCATTCTTTGTGAATGCAACTGCCGGTACTACGGTCATCGGCGCCTTCGATCCCATCCAGGAAATTGCCGATATCTGCAAGAAATACAACTGCTGGCTTCACGTTGATGTAAGTCTTGTCCTGTACAAAACCTTTTTCACTCGACAGCGTCGGATGATTGAACGGAAGGAGAGAGAGAGAGAGAGAGAGAGAGAGAGAGAGAGAGAGAGAAGACCGCCTGTATATACAATGTATCGTTGGTGCACAGGGGGTTGAGTGAGAAGCAAGACGATGGAATAGAAACGTTAGATGTCGGTGACGCGGGATATATATGATTGTTATGGCGAAAATTGGATTTTTTTTTCGAGAGAGATGTTCTTTTTTATTTTTAGGTTCCAGAAATGTCATCGCGAGTATGAGGGTTTTTCTGACATTAACAGTGTTCATAAAAGTCTTTTAGCTTGAAAAATAAAATAGAATTTATGGTTTATTGTATCGCGTTCTTTTCTGAATTTGAAAATTTTTTTTTATACGACTTACAATGAAAAAAAAATGACAATACTGCTATTTTCATCAAACCTTCGATTCACTATTCAAGCTATCACAATGTACAAACCACGTGTCACTTTTGTAACGCATTGAAAAAATGATAAATCCTTGTGGACTTGAACAATCCACACTGCGAAAGTTTCCTTCTTTTTTTTTTATTTTTAAACACGTAACGATTCGAGCAAACGGTCTGATCGTTAAAAAATTTAATAGTCCATGCAGTGAGTCTCGAAATCTGTGCCACATACGAAGAGTGTAAATGGTTGAACGCAATCGCCGAAAGCTTTCGTATAAATTATTAATGTGAGAGCTTTAGCAATTGCTCATGTTCTCTCGATGTCTATAGTTCGGGAATAGGATTAAGTCGTTTAAGTGATGAGTGATCGTGAATTTTGTAGTGAACATGAATTTTTTTATTTAAATTTTTAGTTGAAAATGGATTTTTTTTTCATTGATTTCACAGGCTGCTTGGGGCGGTGGACTGCTGCTGTCGAGGAAGTACCGACATCCCAGACTGACGGGAATTGAACGGTAAGTCAATAAAGTATTGAATATTTTATTCGACAGCCATTTATTATTTTTCAACCATATAATTCAATGGTACAATGATTTTTTCTTTTTTTGTATTAATATTATCATAATTAAGTACAAACGAGTTAAGAGTTATTGAACAATAGGACCAAATTTAAAACTCCAAACCTTTTTTTACCAAAAAAAATCGTCACAACGTATTATACCATTAAACAAAAAAACAAACTTCTCCTTTCCAATCTCCCCTGACCCATCGCTCACACCCAACGCCTTACAGAATTAGCATTTTCCCTCTATAATACACACACACACATACACACAACCAACGCATGCCACTCTCAGTAATCGCGGTTTACGCGCGCGATCCATTACGAGGCCAACTAGCTACTTGCTCGCTCCTTTTTTTTTTTCTTCTTCTTCTTCTCGTCTCCGTCCTCGCCCTACAATATATACATACACACACACACACACACAGCATCTATTTTCCCTCGCGAGCTGGGCGTATTGATTTTAACGCGAGCAGAGCAGAGCAGAGCGCCCGCACGCCCGGGCGGCATGCGCAAGCACTCAGCTGCGCAGCATCAGCAGCAGGAGACTGTTTTTCGAAGGACTCCATCAAACTAAGCCCCAATAAACTATAAAACTAAGGATTACGCTCTGACAACGCGGTCTGTGCTGTTGATATATATATACGCTCGTCCTATACCCAACTCCTAGTACGTATATATTGAGGTATATAAGCTTCGTATATATATACGTCTCTATCTATCATGCGTCTCGAGTCTCTTTGTATATGTATATATAGGTATGGGTTAAAGCTGTAGGGTATGTAGAGTAGTAGTAATAGTAGTAGTATGTAACTCACTCTAGCTCTGGGTATTAGGATGTTATGTTGAGGGAGAGACTAGGTACTGTTGCTCTTTTCGAAAAGTTGCTGCCACTGACGAACGTGCTTACGTGAATAAGAGGATTTCGCGGGCAAGCTTGTGGGAGTACCGCTTTTCCGTCGCCTAGTATGCTTAATGTCAACGAGAGAAAATATATAGCCTTATATATACATAGTGGAGAAGTTGTTTTTAATTAAATAGTGATTTAGAAAGTATATATTTTGTCAAGTTTATGGTAATATTTTGGTTGATTCTGCTCTGCGTGAGTGCTTTGTAACGTAGTGGTTAATCTTTTGTGATAATATGGTGCAAGGATAATGTAATCTCTCACGTTATCTTACATAATAACAATTTTCAAGCGAAGTACGCAGTAATCCAGGTATTATGTCTTATTTGTACATGTTGAGAATATTTGAAAATCAATGGCTTTCTAATTTTTCTTGTGATATACCTTTATATACTATTATAAAAATTCGAACTACCATCCATTTCATTTAAATATTCCTACCTATCGAAACCACTACCACTATTTTAAATAAAAAATATCCTATCACAACCCGAACACTATCTTAACCACCACCAACCTCTTGAAAAATCCAAACCAAACAACAAAAAAGACACCCCGTACCTTATCTTCATAACCACACACTCACACTCCCTATTATCCTTAAAAACTATCTCGCGTTTCTCAAACATCCCGAGCTACATCGAAAAAGCGAGCATCGCTCGACCGCTGTGCACACATAGATATACACGTCTCTTCGTATACTCACGTATACAAGGGATCGTGAGGGTTGCGCGCAGATGCGCCCGGATGCAAATCGTGGATTAATCTCAGCAGCCCCATATGCACGAGAGAGAGAGGCTAGTATCACTCCTTTCGAGCGCGCGCCCCTAGACGACGTCACAGATTACCGACGCGTGGGTGGTTGCGTACGGGCGACCGGAGGAGGGGAATATATGCGCGTGCCAAGGCTTCCGAGGATGCCGCTTCCGACTTGCGTCGTACGATGTACAGTCTGGGATGTAAGGTTACGTACGTGTATGTGTATGTATATTGTGATGAGGGTTGTTGTAAATAAAAAGTTACTTTTTTTTCTCATTTATACGTAGAAAGAGACGAATAGGTTGATTCAATGAGGTATAAAGAACTAACTATCGGTCTTTCTTGTATTTTTTTCTATTCGGATTGTTCGCGACTTTCAAGGTTGTTTATTTGCAACTCCTTTGTTCATGAGCTACCTATGAAAACAAGTTACATGTTCTCTTAATCCTTAAACTATTTCCTCAACCAATCCATACCTCTTCAACATCCTACCGAAGGATTCACCGAAGCACAAAACAATAACCGCCTATATACATATTTCTCTTCTACTTCTTCTTTTTTTTCACCACCGACTGTACACCTCGCAGGATTTCCTTCCCGCGCGAAGGTCTTGATTAAAACGAGCGAAGGACAGGCAAGCAAGCGCACACATAGAGCAAAACGCGCAACAGCTGGATCCGTTCCCCGGAGCGCATTTACGCGAGCACAGAACTCTATCTCTCTCTCTCTCTCCTCTTATTGACGCGCCATGTCCTCGCGCGCGAGCGCAAGTTTGATATAAAGCCCCGGCTGCTGCTATATACCACCAACGCTCGACAATGCCGGATTAAACTCAAGTACAAAGGGAGAGAGCAGCCGCTTTCTTCTCTATCTCGCTCTGCGAGAGCTGTCTCTTGTAGTTCGGGATTGTTTTGTTAAAAATAACAAAAAGGGGGAGAAAGTGGGAAGAGGATGGGGGTAGATAGGAGTGTAGGAGTGGAGGAGAGAGAAGGTAGAGGAGTAACGATGTAGGAATTTTTCTTGATTCAGTGATTTTTTTTTAGGATGGGGTTGGGTTTTGGTGTTGAATTGTAACCTGAGAAATCAAGGTTTGACGAATACATCGACGATTGATTAACGTAAATTGTTTACGAGTAAAAATAGCTATAGTTCATGGGACTATTAATATGACTCTTAGTAAGGCATCTCCTCATATAATACACCTTTCTTACACCTTATACCCACTATCCTATCACACAAACCTCCGAAATCAATCCATGATACCAAAACTAGAAGAAAAGCTTAAACCGCATACTCTCAAACCTGCAGCAGCCGTATATACTACATAGCCTTGGATAATTAGCATCCCAATATATATCGTCTACTACGTCGAGGGCCGCGCCTGCATGGTATCCGCACACATATATATACACACAGAGGGTATGCCAACCCCAGCTGCGAATCGCATTAATCACGCGGGGCTTTATGAGCGCCGCGTGCGCTTACACGAGACGCACGCGTGCCACGTTGTTGTATATATAGCACATGCTCGGTATAGTGTCCGCGTCAAGACGCGCGAAGAATGCACGATGTTGCGCTGATGGTGCGGAACTCGCGTGTATGTGTATGTGTGTGTGTGTGTGTGTGTGTATATATATATATATATAGGGTTTTGGTGTTTTAAATTTCTGTTGGGAGTAGTGAAGAATGTTGGGTTTTGGGACGAGAAGAATGTTGGTATTAGGTGAAGAGGTTGAAGGTTATTAGAAAATTTTAGTGTAATGGTAAACTGTATGGATAATGTAGGGTAAGAAAAGTTGAGGGTAAAAGTAGAATGTCGAGAATTTAAAGTTTTAACTGTTCATTGGAAAATACGAATAAACGATATCTTACACCAATTTACCCTGACATCAGGTCCAACGCTATAATCCTACATCAGGATTTACCGCTACCCAACGAACTTAAACATATGAAAAGCACAACCAACCAACTACCACTACCACCCCTCCTCTCAAAATAACCAACAAAATTCGTACATAGCCTTCCCACCCACTGGGGACAATGCTCGCTCTTCTGGAAAGCAGGACGAATCGGAGCGTATAATATCCGCGACTCTCGTCGCGTGACAAATGTTATCGATACATGGCTAGTGACACGTCGCCACACTGCTGCTACTGCTACTGCTGTTGCCTACTGTCCGTTTGTGAGAGGAGAGCCCTTCGCTCTAGGCTTTCGAGAGCAATTCGCGTCAGGCGCAGACCCGACGCTCTTCTTATAAATCTGCTGTTACCCCTACATAGAAAAAGAGGGAGAGAGTTGCAGCCCGTGGTTATTACGAGGATAATGGATGTGTGTATATATATACGTATGTAAGAGGGAGAAGGGGATAGGGTGTGTGACTTTGCAAGGAGGAATGTATGGCTGGTGAGAAGGAGAAAGATAGGCATTGTAGGAAGCTTTTTAGTGATGCGGATATGTTCAAAAGGTGGTTTGATTTCTTGAGGAAGGGTTGGGATGTGAAGTTGTTATTGTTCGTTATCTCAATTTTTACTGTGGTTATTTGCAAATAGTTTATAGTTTATATTAATTTTAAACAATAAAGCATTCTTTCTTTGATACGTTTTTAATTCCCCTCTGTTCGCTTTTTTTTTTCGTAGAAGATAGGGGATGATTTTAAAACTCCCAAGAACTGTCAGAAATATTTTCTGGCTGTACTGTAGCCTCCATACCATCGTAGACGAACCTTTGCCCTTTTATGCCGTCTGCCTCTTACATGGCTGCATAAAGACAAAGGTGCGCCGGGAACAAAGAGAAGAAACACTACTGCACCTCGTCTCGCAGTTTAATTTTTCCCCGGTTCTCGCGCAGACGTCCAGATTCTGTCGTCAAAAGAAACCATTGTACAACTAACTTTCCCTACTACAAAATCTATTCTAGAATCATTATGTATATATACATATATATTTATTCAACAGTATATATAGCCGCAAAGATATATCACCTATACTCCTTAAATCCGAAAACACCACCCACCTTATTGACTCTCTCTGCCTCCCTTCCTATACAGAGTGAAAATCGCCCACTAGGGACTCTCTTCAGAGACAAATAGATGACGGCAGGCAGGAACTGCGGCCCAATTCCGCGCGGTGAGGATTAAAGGGGTTACCGCAAGGGTGTGTCCCCAACTTGAGCGTTTACGTGTGTGTGTATATATATAGACACCTCAACGTAAATCCGATCCAACGCGTGGCTGTATTAATAGCCTAGATTGATGGAGCGCTATACTCGACTCCCTGCTGTGTCTCTTAGTCCCGCGGGAGTTTCAAGAGAGAGAGAGAGAGAGAGAGAGAGAATAAGCACAGCTGAGGCCTTTTTTCCGCCTGGGTCATTGTCTTGAGGACTCTTTTCGATCGTGATAAATCGACGGATTATGACACGCGCATAAGAGTCTCTGTGTGTATGAGTACGTGGCTGTAGAGTAATTGGGTGAGAGTAGGTATAAGCCGATTTGAGAGTAGAAGATGACGAGGTCGAGTGGATAATATTTTAGACACCTGATGCAGGCAATAACTCTTAACTCGTGTTTTTATGCTTTGTAGAGTGTTTTAATTTTAACAAGTTGCATAGATATATAGTGTGTATGATGTGTATAGGAATTTTTTAAATTAACGATTTAATTTTATCGTTTCAAGGGCGGATTCGGTGACCTGGAATCCACATAAACTGATGGGCGCTTTGCTGCAATGCTCTACCATTCACTTCAAAGAAGACGTGAGTATAAATTGCTAAATAATCACTTGTTCATACATTAATGGATTATGTTTGATCGGATCTAACACCTATCACCTGATATAGTTTTCAATTCTAAACGTCTAATATACGACAAACACTTGACTGTTTTCGCATGATGCAATTATTGTTCGATATTACCAGACTAAATGACGAATTTCGTGACAACGCGAATGTATAAATATCATTTTTCCGCTATTTAAGTAACCTACATTTTTTTGATATTATAGGAATATAAATCACTACCACGGAAAATCAAAATTATCCTAATATATATCTTGTAACATATACATCCCGTGTGTTTTTCCCAAAATAGAATCTAACAGCCTACCAAAACCAAATCAGCGCCCTTCGCATATCAATTCAATTGCTACCGAACGTCCCATCTGCCCTCATATACCTCCGCCATCCTGAAACCCATCTCTCACTCACTCTTCCTCACTTTCTCTCCCTCAAAATGACAAGACAATTTTCCAGCGCCCTCTTGAGAAAAAACTATACTGCCCCACATTCCGAAAACTCTCTCTCTCCCTCTCTCTCTCTCTCTCTCCTACGTAAAAAATGAAACCTCGCCTATCCGCCCGCGCATTCCAACGTTGTACTCGCGTGCGCGCGCGCGCCCCCCAAAGGAATTTAATTAAACTAAGAGATAACATATGTTGCCGCCCTGCCGAAGGGCGGCATGCTCCCTCGGTTCTAGTTATATTGCCCTCGTCGTCGTCTCTCTCTCTCTCGCTCACTCGCTCCCCACACAACGCGGGATATTAAAATTCCGCGTGCACCGGCTGCGCGATTGTTTTTCTCAGTGTATAGGTAACGGATGAAGAAAGGAAAGGGAGGGATAAACGGTCGTTCCTGATTTCCCGTGAAAATTTTTTGCCTATGTCAAGGTTTTTTTTTGGAGCAGGGGGTATGCGTGTACGTTAACGGAGTGGAGCTGACAGAAGTAATTGATCGAGGGGAGGGTGTGTATATTTTTTGAATTCGTGGGTGGTTTTTGAGTTGCGTAAATGCAAAGCAGTGGGTGGACGAGGATGTCGCGCGCATGCTGGTGATGGATTTAGTTTTGGACGTACGAGAATTATAAATTTTCATGAGTGAAGGCGAAAGTTTGTTAACTATTTGCCTGCGTTCTACAGTTGACGGTCGACACGTGTTCGTGAAACTCAGCGTTAATTAAAATTCCATATTTCAAAGTTACTCAAATCTAAATCATTATGTCGCATTCTTTTTCTACCTTTTCATTTTATTTATATAAATCTATTTTAAAAAAACGTGACCTGCATTTGTCACGTAAAAATCTAGTTAAATCGCAAAACACTTCATCTCCTGGAAAAATCATAAAAGGATTTATTGAAACGAATAGCGCGGCAACACTTTTTACTCACCGAAGGCCACCGCCTAGTACGAACGCGACCCTGGATGGCGGCAAAAAGTTGGCCGCAGAGTAAGAGAGGAGAATGAGGGCGCCATTTTGGGGGAAGCTCGATACCGAGGGTTTCCACTTCCTGCGCATGTGTTAACTCCGCGCTTATTGACCGAATCCTCCCACCCGCGTCGACGTTGCTGAAGGAGGGAGGGCATGAGAGGGGAAGGGGAAATTTTAATTGAAAGGATCGAAATGGCGCTAGGGTTTGGGGTTTGGATGTGGCTTGGTTGATGTAGTTATGCGAGAATAGAGGTTTTTTTTATTGTTGGTTTTATTAAATTTGGCAGAATCAAATTAAACGAAATAGAAGGAATTGTATCATGACGGTACTGATGTTGATAAATTATCTTATAAAAATTTATGAAACGTATTTTTAAAGAGATTTAAATATAAGATTGGTAAAAAAGGGTGTTTTGTTTTACAAAGTGTTAAAGCCTTTAGATAAATAAAGATTATCTTATTTTTTTAAATTCTTCACCTAACCTGAAATTACATTATATAACCAATGGTTTTGACCTACTTGCAAAATTATGATATCATTACTTTGAAACTCAGATGCCAATATTAAAGGTTTAATGTAGCCATAAAATCTTTTATCGCGCTTGCACTAAAAATACGTGTAAAATTCTACCTCACGATCTCATGTTTTTTATCTATAAAATGCATAATAACGTTAAAAAATGTGAAATCATAAAAACCAAACATTATCAACATAAGTAAACCATAACGATAAAACATTAAAATTACAGGGCCTCCTGATCAGCTGCAACCAGATGTCCGCGGAATACCTGTTCATGACGGACAAGCTTTACGACGTTAAATACGACACAGGTGACAAAGTCATCCAATGCGGTCGTCACAACGACATATTCAAACTGTGGCTTCAGTGGCGTGCTAAGGTATGCATGATTTTACTAAAAAAAGAAAAAAAACATTGCTAAGTGACATTATATAATAAAAAAAAATGAACGCGTTGTGACTATTAGGGCTCGGAGGGATTCGAAAAGCACATGGACCGGCTGATGGAGCTAACGGAGTACATGGTAAAGCGTATCAAATCGATGTCAGACAAGTTCCACCTGATCCTTGAGCCTGAGCTCGTCAATTGCTGCTTTTGGTACTTACCAGCGCGCCTGCGTAATGTGCCCCACACGCCAGAGAGGGAAAAGCAACTTGGCCAGGTAAATGATTATGTTTAGTTGCGTAATATAGAAAAAGAAGAAATAGAGAGGAAACAAAACTGCTTTTACAAATATTTATTGTGTATTAATTTTGATTGATAAGAACCAGACATTACGTACTAATGACGCACGAAGACACGAGAAAGTATTTGAAAGTTTGACTTACATTATTTTGAAGTATTTTGGATTATCATTGTGTCAAACAAACAAAAAACAGCTTTAAAATGACAGAAATTTTGCGAGTCATCTTGTACTGCTAAAAATTTAAATCAGTGCGGCAACATTTGTTACTATATACACTACCTCTTGCTCTTGATAATTACTCTTGATGATCAATAAAGAGGGAACTAAATACAGCTGACCCTAAAATCTGAACAAATATTTGAAATCTACACAATAATCCATGCCGAATGTTTCAGATCTGTCCGATCTTGAAGAACAGGATGATGGAGGCAGGCACCCTGATGGTAGGCTACCAACCAGACGACCGAAGGCCCAACTTCTTCAGGAACATCATATCGAGCGCTGCAGTAACGGAATCAGATGTCGACTTTCTGCTTGCAGAAATGGATCGTCTGGGTCACGATCTGTAAATTCCCAACTAAATGCACGATCAAGCCGCAGGTGGTATATATAGAGAGCGTGATATCTTTTTGTCCTGACACTTGGTATTTGTAATTACGTTGTCGTTTCTATTTAGGATGAGGTGTACAATCGTTTTCGTTATTGCTTTCCGAGCATAGATTCGACAGATGCTTCCGATAGACGTTGAGGTTTGATAAGTATATATATTTTACGTGCAATATGTATATCGGTTCGAAAGATCTCGACAAAAAGATTTTTCTATATGTTGTCACGCGGTAATATGTACAAAATCCTGTAGTGTGCAAAGTTCACAACTATGAGTATATTGTCCTGAATACATTATATATATGAAGAGGCAAAAGAGAGAAAGAGAGAACGAGGAAACAAAAATTAACGTTGCGCAGATGATCCGGTATATCTCTTGATTAGATCGATTTATAAGAGTTGAGTCTCACATATATTAGTTGAAGAATTTTGTAAGTTGACCTTTAAAAAGTATCACTTTAAAAAAAACTGTCTATATATAACTATCGTAGGTGGAGATATATACTTACACTTTCGTTGTTACGTTTCTTTTTCGGACATTAGAAACGACTATATTGAACGAGTTGCTTACTATAAATACATTTTATAGAATCAGAACATCTGCCTTAGATTATTTACATTTGCTGTTGACTACGAGAACTTAAGTATAGCGTTATATTACAATTAAAGAATGAAGAAAAAAAAATCGGTATATTATAAATATAAGTTTCGAAAAGAGAAAAACGTTGAAATTGTCAAAAAGAGTAAACGAAGAATCTTTTAAATGTTGAAAAATCAAAAGAAAGTACGAACTGTAGAGAGGAACGACGAAGATGCTATGAAGAACGAAACATCGCTCGTGACGGATGACAAGGTGTGTAGCAGATATATCTGGCCACGATGATAATTAACGTTAACGATTACGATAACGTGACACTCTTCTAGTCGTAAGGTTCATTTAGACGTAAGCAAAAGCATACACAACAGATATACATACAGACACACACAATAGCATAAATTATATCCAGAAAGCCAACAGAATTGAAGAAAAAAGCTGCGTCGAATCTGGCCGCGATCCAGCAAGTTTTGGTTCGTATAAGGGACAACACGAAGGAGTAGCGACGTGCATACGATCGATTATACGTATATAATGGAAGGGAGACACGGTGCAGGAGAACCGTTTTTGTTACTGAATTAACGTGTCCGCAGTGCAGACACGTCTCTATTTTATTCGTTGCCAAAGATCACGATATTATATCCAGATGATATTTAAATAATGACAGATGAAAAAGATACAAAACTATATATCTATGTTTTTCTTATATACAAAAAAACAAATTGTATTTTTCATTATTATAAACTATTTTTCAAAGCGATCTCATTCGAATTTTACAACATGATATACGTTCACTGTTTTTTCTAAACTAATCTAGCATTAAACGAGACGCGAAGAATCTATAGTGCAATAATAAATGTGCAATGAAACTGGGAATACGGACATATTGATAAAAAAAAAAATGATAATGATGATGATGATAAATCATCCGAGTAACCAAAACTTGTTTCAAGGCAGAAGCGACTTGTTCGAGAGATGCATACACGTATAAATATTATCTGCAAAATGTGTTCCGCGTGTAACCACTGGTTGTTAAAGTACCAACGAATCGCCATTATATGAAAAGACGAGTAAAACGAAAGGTTGATTATTAACTATGTACGTTAATTTCAGCGCAAAACGTGCGGCCAATCGATTGGAAAAATCGTTCATTAGTTTAAGTTATTAATTGATTAAACGCTTCTTTGAACATTTCTGCCAACGCCTATACAAGTAAAAGAAAATACTTTAGAAAAAAAAAAATTGAAGTAAACAAAATGTAAAAGACTCGCTTGGTTTTCGCTGTTGACCGGCTTCATACTACTTAGGGGGTCTATATTATATTACCATATCTTACCGATATAGATTAAATAAATATTATTATGTAATATGAAAAAACGTCAAAGTGAACAAAATATACTTATAAATATATACATAAAAATATATATTTAGCGTTGAGATTTAACGAGAGAAAGAAATAATAAAAATAAAAAGATGAATAAAACAAACACAAACCCATGAAAGTATGTGCTTTTTCAAAAACTTATCTCGCAGACCCTATACTTGGCCTGTACAAACCAAAAAAAAAAAACTATATATCACAATGCAAAACTGCAAAACGATGACAATTCGACGAGAGATAAACTAACTTTCTATCTACCTACAAATGTTTTTTCTATTATAAACAAGAAGAAAAATTTAAAACCCAAGGACACCGAAATAAAAAATAGTCAGATTTCATTCGCGACTTTATAGCCGTTTTTTGGTCATCGCATGTGTAACGAAACAAAGAAAAACAAAAATATTCGTCAAAAGAGCCGAGCCTTTAAGTGAGAATTATTTAGGTGCGTGATGTGGGATAACTGCGCAGAGGAGATTCCTTAAACGTATGTCTGTGCGCAGCCCCAAAGCTGTGTGGCATGAAAGAGAGCGACAAAAATAATAAAAAAAATAAATAAATTTAAAAAAAAAGCGTAAGTAAGTGTATGAACAAAAAGCGGTGGGAAAAGTAGTGCTATGTCGAATCACTCGCCACGTTCGCGTGAAGGGAATTTTCGTTTGAAGTGTTTTAAAGCAAAAGTTTCTGTGAGTTGCAAACTAGAGAATTTTAAGTCCACGTTTGTTGAACTTTTTAAATCTTTTAACTGTACGTTATTATTAGCAATGATTATGGTAAATTTAATTATAACTACTAGTCTGTATGGTTCGCGTACATTCGAGCGAAAATTTCCGTCATGCACTTATCGAACTATAAAGTATATAAATAAAAGTATAAAAAAACAAAAATGGTACATATAGATATATATACACGTATAAAGAGTATAAAAAAAAACAAAGAGTAAGTGTATTTCTGTACATTGACGACTGTTACTTTCGCTATAATAAAGAACAAAAATTCATTCGCAGTAGTTGCTAAGTTATGCGTTCACGACGGGAGTTTAGGGCTTGAAACAGAGACACACACAAAATAAGCAGTATTGTACGATAAGATAGTATCGAATTACTATATATATGAGAAAATTGTTTAATTTTTAGCCAATGAACGTACCTATCCGTGTGACTAATGTATCTACAAAATGGAAAAAAACTATGCCGATGAATGTATACTGGTGAGATGATTTTATCACGTCTCGGTGCACTTGACTTCCTAGACACAATGACACAACACTCACTTATTTGCACATGCTTTATTCACCTTAAAAATACATGATAATTTAGCAGTAATACTTGTCAAGTAGCGAAATTTTCTGGACTCTTCAGAGTCTACTTCCTGCGCATGCGCCGTGCGGTTCTTATAATTGATTCGATGGAGTTTAACCTTCTCCTTACAGTGGAGAGAGTAGATATCGAATACTTTTCCCATATTCCATTTTTAAATTTGTCCGCGTAAACGTTGATAAAGTCATCTTGCAAGCGTTCACATGCTAATGCCGTTATGGTTGCCTTAGGCAGTTTTTAAGAGACCGAATAAGAACGCCAGTCCAGTAACAGATAAATAAATAACGTAACAAAAAAAAAATACTATATAAACGATTAACCAGACAATATATCACAACGCAAACGTCATTGTAAAATACTAAAAAAAAAAAATAAATAAATAAAAGCGCATCTGCACACACATAGCGTTGGCCCAGAAAATATGTATTTTTCAAAGTTCGACCACCGATTAAATGAAATCCGTTTAAACTGTGTTAACTGATTATATCCGATTATGGTGTTGATTGTTGGCATTGATAAAGATAAATATTTAACGAGAAAAAAAATCTACAAAAAAAAAAATTTCGACTCTCTGTTGTAAACCTCGTATATTGCAAACTAAACGTTTTATCCGTTAACACTTGGAAATCCTATATAACTTGCGAATTTCGGTTTGAACGTGACGTTAAATCTCAATTTAAAAAGAAGAAGAAAAGAAAAAGAAGAAAATAAAGAAAATAAAAAGAAGTTATGAACAAGTCAATCTACTGTATAAAGTATATCTACGACAGAAAGAGCAATGCTATTTTTATTGGAAGTGTATAATTTTTGCAAATTACTTCCGATATTAGAATGATCTCAAACGATTGTTATTATAATTCGCGATTCCGCAGGCGTCGAATCGCCGCCTAACGAGTACCTAATTATTCTCTTCCGACATGTGCTTTAACGAATCGTATTTGGGCCGAATTCTTTATCCAAATGCCGCTATATATTTATCAACTCACTTTCGTTTTTATTTTTTTTGTCTTTTTTTAACGTATATACTAGTAACGACTATCCGGTAGCCTTTAGCAATTTAACGTAGCGCTAATAACGATGTAAGAGATACGGCAAATCCTTCTGTATTCGATTAGTGCCGACCAAAAAATGACGATACAGACACACTCTCACAGTTTTGTTTCTTCTTGCGTTTCCAGTCCCGGAAAACTACCAAGAACAACAAAAAAAAAAGGTTTTATGATATACTTGTCTGTGATAGAAATGCGTTTATTGTGTAGGTGACTTTTATGAGTAACTCTGCGTTCACAAAACATGATTATGGATTGTCAATTCTATACATTTTAAAATGCACTTTACGAACAAAAAAAAATATGAGAGAACCATATCACGGTGTATTGTAAATATTTATTAATTAATGGTAATAAATTGAATGTAAAACTCAAGAATGTAACATAGGCGCTTGTCGATTATTAAATGCATTATTACGATTTTGTTATACTCGAGTTGTTGAAAAGAAAGCGGCACGAATATGGCTTTGACAAGAGAAAGAGAAGGAAAAATGAGTAAAAAGACAGAAAAAAAAACACAAAAATACTATGACGCCGTGTAATCGGCTGTCGATTGTTGTTGATTATGCATATTTATGTATACAAAATTCGTGAGGAACGAGTTAAGAGTTAAGAAAATGGACTAAACAACAAAATCCAAAGTCTTCCAAAAAAATGACAAATCTATATGTAAAGATATAATATACATATTAAGTAACTTTCAGTTGTTCCTTTGTAATTGATTAATGTAACGAATGGAAAAGAAAACAAAAACAATGTTGAATTAAAGTATTCGTAAAAAGACAAAAAAAAAATAATAAAGCAATTGGCGAGTTTTATCTCATACGTATGAACAAAAACAGACTTGCATGTTTGGACGCATAAAGTTGCGCTTTAGCAGATGAGCATTGCGTACCACAACAGTATTATCCAAGAAAACTTATTCCTAATTACCTTGTGTATATCAATGTCTAATAAAATAAACTGCTGTTATCTCACCTGATTTTTATTTTCTCACGTACGCGGTCCCTCCAAAATCCTCAATCTGCTCTTACTCTTTATTTAATATACAATGACTAAGTGTCTATATCTTAATATAAATAATATTTTTCTCGTATGAAAGAAATCTCGTCTCAAAAAATTTACAAATTAGAATAATTTGAACATTATAATTGCTAAAATCGTCTACAGAACCATCCTAGAAAATTCTTCCATAATAAGATAAATACAATTAATAAAAGTTCTCTCACAATGAGTATAATTATACTCAGCCACCTTTTTACTATAATACCTGTGCTCTCTTATATTTTACTAACTTACTTAAAATCCTCTCTATATTCACTAATTCGCAAACACACGGAACGCCTGACCAAGCAAAAACTTCTATAATAATTCACATTTCCAATTCACTGAATTAAAACGACTGGCGATCACGTGACACTCATGATACCGGCAGCCCGCGTAGCATCATCATCATCTCATTTCGAATCGAATGCAAAGTGTCTCCGATAAACCAGGAAGACCCGTTTTTCCAGGCTTGCGTTCGATGGGCACGGCCCACGTAAACAGGCGAATAAATTATATCTCGGGAGCTTGTTGACCTCGGCTCGGGAGACAAGCCCCCACGAGTGTGACGCCAGAATCACGTTGATCAGCTACGTGATCAGACGTGTGTGGAAGTAAGGTGACCGTTCGTTGTTGTTTTTTTTTTAAAGATATATAAGTGAAAATGAAGTCGTTCATCAAATACACGGAACAGTGCGATTTTCCCATTCAGAATCTGCCTTACGGAGTTTTCTCTACAGCTGATAACGTGAGTTGTTCTTTTTTTTATCCCTGGCAGGTGTTTTTGTATAGATTTGGGTGGTACACGATTGTTTTGATAGGTTATGTCAAAAATTTAAATTATTTTTTAATAAAAGATTTGTTTTGTTTAATTAGAGTAATGATATATTCGTTAAGGCGTGACTGGCATATTGCTAAAAATTACAAATATGCACAGATAAGTTTGTACTTAATTAGATTGGTAAATCGATTAAATATTCAGTAAGATGTATATGCAAAAACATGTTTTTACCGTGGATTTTCCTTCTTTGCGTGCCATCTGATGTCCGTAAACAAGAAATACTGGAATTCTGGAATTCTCCGATATGTCAGGAATCTTCTACTTCACGCTCGTGTCTTATCTATTGGGTATATACTTGGCGCTGCGCATGTATGTCTATTACCGGTAATACAGGTTCCTTCTACATAAAGCAGTGTATTGATTAACTTAGAAGAAAGAATTAATTTTAACGGTTCCGTGATTTTTATATGCATATTTAATAGAAATATATGAGCTAAGAACTCAGTATTCATATATCATACAAAAATTTCATAATAATATAATCTAAACAACAGTCTACATAAAAAGCAAAAATAAAATGTTGATAATATTAATGAAAGTATTAAACCAACTCAATAATGATCAGGCGAAAGACTCTAAGAAATATTTAATAGTATTATTAATAAAAAAGAAAAATAAATTTTCAATACACAGCCACAGAAAAGAATCGGCGTTGCTATCGGCGACCAAATCCTCGATCTTTTCGCGATAGCGCATCTCTTCACTGGACCACTTCTATCCAGCAAACAAGATGTGTTTCGTCAAGACAGCCTCAATGATTTCATGTCTCTCGGCAGACCCTCGTGGCACGAGGCAAGGACAACTTTACAGAATCTCCTATCCATAGAGAATCAGACGCTGCAACAGCCCGATGTGCGATCAAAGTAATAATAATCCAATTTTTTTGTTTCCTTTGTCGTTCGTAAAAGTAAACATATATCCTACTCGTAACGACAATTTTACCATTCTATTTTTTCTTTTTCCTTTACGTAACAACGACTTTTCCTGTAGGGTATTCGTGCCCCAAGCTGCGGCGACAATGCACCTGCCTGCTAAAATTGGCGATTACACCGACTTCTATTCTTCCATTCACCACGCGACCAACGTCGGAATCATGTTCCGTGGCAAAGACAATGCCCTTATGCCAAATTGGTAAGGAGAAAACAACGATAATAATTGCTTGCGGTTAAGGGAGTGTGAACATTGCGTACCGTTGGGTTATATAATTTTTTGTTTCTTGAAACTGTGTATTATTTTCTGGTTTGATGGTACCGCCAGGTTTGAAGATTATTAAGCAAACAGTTTTGTTCTTAAATAAATATGGGTATATAGGTGTTCGTGTTGAGTGAATCAATAAAGAGTTTTGTAGGTTCTGATTTTCTTGAAACATTGACATATATAATTTTACACTTCTTATTGCTTACTTTAAAACCCTAGAATTGAAAATTTTAAATAAAAAATATGAAAAATTAATATATAAGAAATAATAGTTACTACTAAAATTAACCATTTTTCGCTCTATACATTAGGCGAGAAATTTAGAGAAAAAAAATTATCTTGAACATACAAAATAAATTAGTCGAAAAATGATTATATTGATAAAAATCTCAAGCTACGACATTAGAAAGACGATTATCATTCTTCACGCCCCCTTTACCAAAACAAGCATTTTGCAAGACAAACACCCAAAAAAGCCCTTTCACCACAAAACCCCACCTCGAGTTGCTCTCATCTCTTCATCATCGTTCCAGGAAGTACCTACCGGTGGGCTACCACGGCAGAGCGAGCTCGGTCGTCGTCTCGGGCACTGAGGTGCGCCGTCCACGCGGTCAAACGCTTCCGGTTGAAGGTGCCGCACCAGTCTTTGGTCCGTGCCGCCTCATGGACTTTGAACTCGAGATGGCCTTCTTCGTCGGCGGTCCACCTACGAAACTTGGCGACACGTTGAACGCTACCGAAGCGCGCGACCACATTTTCGGAGTCGTTACCATGAACGACTGGAGTGGTAAAGTTTTTATCATAAGAGAGAAAATCTAACGGTTTAGAAATGTGTAGAGGTAAGAAGGTGAAATATTTTCTAGCCAGGGACATACAGAAGTGGGAGTACGTACCGCTAGGGCCATTCGGAGCGAAGAATTTGGGAACGACGATTAGCCCCTGGGTCGTCACGCTAGAAGCGCTGGAGCCGTTTCTAGTGCCTAATATGAAGCAGGAGCCGAAACCATTTCCCTATCTTCAACACGAGAATAACTGCAATTATGATATCAAACTGGAGGTCGACATCAAAAGTAATAAAAGAAACTTTCTCCTTTAGATCTGTTTTGCGATATTACGTGACCTGAACTTCACAGGTTTTCCAAAGAAACATCTTTAAGTTTGCTAATTAATTAATTCCTATGTCGTAAAGCCCCAGCAGGTGTCGTTACGACGGTCAGTCGCAGCAACTACAAGTACATGTACTGGACGATGCAGCAACAGCTGGCCCATCATACGGTCACTGGATGCAACGTCAATCCCGGCGACCTGATGGCTTCAGGTACCATTAGTGGCGAGGTCAGTATTATTTATCTTTTTTCATGATTCTTTTACACTTCGTTCCTAATAATAAATGTGAGAAAAATCTTGTAGTCGGCTGACTCATACGGTTCGATGCTGGAGCTATGCTGGAAGGGTACACAAAGCATTCCCATGAAAGATGGCAGTACGAGGAAGTTCTTGCAGGACGGCGATGAGGTGATCATTCGAGGTAAGGACATAAAACGTAGAGATACAGGTTGTGTATTTGATGAAAAATTGACTTATTTGTGTTTGACAGGTTACGCCGTGTGTGATGGATACAGAATTGGGTTCGGCAGTTGCGCTGGAAAGCTACTACCGGTCAACCCACAGTAAACTTGTACATATATATTATAAGGCACACGGAGCAATATATATTTGTTATACAATTTTTTATTCATTAAAAGAGACTGTTTATAAATAAACCTACCGTCGTTTCGTTTATTCTTTGACATTACAACTCCAAGTTCACATTAAAAAAAAAAGGTGAGATGCCAAATCGATACCTAACCGCAAATTAATAAAACCAACTACGAGAGCCTTGAAAAAGACGTCAGAGCCCGAATCTTCACCATTGATCTCCGATAAATTATTGAACAGAACGATGTACATTATTATACTACGCGACTTGTAAAAAATATCGATCCAATACGGCGACACGACCGCGGTAACCGCGAGGTGGCAACTCCTATAGGCAGGTGTATATGGGCGCGTGCCCGGGGGGCTCGCGATCAATAGGAGCTGTACAAATGTACAGTGTGCCGTCCACCTGTGTAGCGATCATGTCGAACTCCTTGCTGCGGTAAATATACCTGGCTTACAAATCACTTTTCTTTGTAATGACCGATTATCTGCATGTTTTTTTTTTTTATGACAATCCTTTAATGGTCCGGTTACTTCGTGAAAAGGTGTTTTAGCGGGATTATCGGGTTGGTCGTCTGGGGTTGCGTATAGTTGACGTGTGTTTGTTCGGGTTCGAATTGCCAGAGCCGATAGTTGAGGTTAGATAAAGTCGTTCTTGACTACGAAACGTAAATAGTGGTATAATATTCTTCGCAGGGTAACAACAACGCAAATCTGACATGAAAATATACAAATCGGTATTTGGAATACATTTTTCCTATTTATTACTGTGAAACATAAAAATTAATATTCGTTCGAATATTTGATCGTAGATTACTCGACAAAAATACTTTGAAGTCACCACGGTTACTAATACATTAATATCAAATTTTAACTGTTATATCGGCTTACACTACGATTTAAAATAATTCCAGTCATGTGAGCTATAATATATCAGCAAATAGCACTTGCTTATCATCTTCCACCTTGCAGAAGCTTACAGGCGCTTGAGTCGCTGGGTAACCAGCCGACGGCTCGCTGGGAGGTGCCGCTCAATGACGGTGTCCACGTGATCGAGTTCGAGCACGGCACGGCGACTGGCCGGCGCGTTGTCAAGATCGATGGCAAGATCCTTATCAATCGCGAATGGATGTTTCGACTTGTTGGAGACGAGGTCCTCCAGTTTGGTGATACGCGGTTCCTCATCAGGGTCGATCCAATACCCGGTTAGTTAAGAGAGAGAAAGCAAGTTTAAGATTATTTAATAGGTGTATGGATGTGCGGTATGTATGTAGTGTAGAGCCGGCGTTAATCCATCGATTTTCATTTATATATATATATTAGTACATTTATTTTATGAGTAAGAATTTATCGACCTTTCCGAGTCAGGTAAAGAAAAAGTTGAAAGTGTTTGAATTGAAGTAATAATTGTTTCTGTTGGACGATAACTTTTTATGATAATTATATTTTGTTTTTAATTTTATAAGTTTTAGATGTTAAATAATCGATAGAATGATTCTATGTGTACAGGAATAGTTGGTAGAGTTGTTATTTTATGTAGGGTAGATAATTATATTTGCTCATAACTTTGTTTCAGGGCTAAAGTACTCGTACACGTTGTGGGTGAACGGCAAAAGTTTTAAGAACTTCATACAGTCGCAATCGAAAGTATTGGAAACTTGGTCAACACAAATAGGCCAGGATGAATACAGAATTATTTTAGGTTTGTATAATCTATAAAAACGATATCACTATTATATATCTTGACAAATTTCTTTATAAACTAAATTAATTAAACAGATAAGAATACTCAAGTTGTTTGGGTGAACGGAGAGCAGATTGAAGTTGAGGTAAAAGTCCTAATTAAAATCACCACTTTCCTATTTATTCACATAATTAATTAATAATAATCAACAATTACAGAACGAATTTATCGACGGCGGCGCTGAAATACTATTCACCATTGCCGATTTACCTGCAGTCATTCGATCTTACAGTTCTGGCCAGAAAGACATTGGCATTAAGTATGATTTGTACATCAACGACGTGGAAATTAAGGAACAGAATTTAGATCCTAACGCCGGAAAAGAATGACTAGCAATAAGAATGCACGTACTTTCATAAAGTGGTGTATTATTTGAATTTGATTGTTTTCAACATTGTCAAAGTATTGTCACGTGATATGTGTATTTTTGTACAAAGATTTTTGATATTATGCCTGTCACAGTACTTATATTATTAACTTAGTTCTCGCATTAAGTTTTAAAAATAAAAATATCACGTTGCACAAAATTTCAGCGTTTCAGCTTTTTTATTCTTACGCCAGCTAACTTCTCAATATTAAATATACCAATTGTAACCTCAATCATTCGTAAAGAACCTCACATATAATAAGGTAGCACCAAATCACAAAGTATAATTAAAATTAACAATCAACAGTACTTTAATCATGCTATCCGAACGCTCAAGCACCCCGAGCTTTGCCTCCCGCGTTGTCAGTTCCACCAGAGAAAACGTAATAAATTTCGAAGGCAAGTGTAATAACAAGAAACCTTCGAAGACATTGCGATACATATACATCTATTTTAACTGACGACTTGCAGAAATGACAGACGAACAGTTAAGATCGTCACTGGAGGAAGCGACGCGCACAATCCGTGCGTTGACCCTGGAGAACGAGGTATTCGAGCGTTACCTGCGTCGCCGGGATCCCCAGTGTTTACACAGTAAGCCCTCTCTCTCTCTCTCTCTCTCTCTCTCTCTCTCTCTCTCTCTCTCTCTCTCTCTCTCTCTTTCTCTCTCTCTCTCTC
>JAYJLV010000056.1:10568403-10603710 GCA_036873485.1 Torymus texanus
ATAAAAAAAACGTATGGGAATTTTGGTCACGACTATCCTGGCGGGTAATTTTGGCACTCCCACATTAAGGCTGTAAAGCTACATCGTTGCCAAATTTCAGGACGATTGGATAATTTTTGCACTTGTTATCGTGTGACAACGAAAACGCAAATTTTTTCAAAAATAATATTTTTCTAATAAACAAATGCAGATAATCTCTTGAAATTTTAACCACATATAGCTGCCAATTAGTGCAATAACTGGTTAAAATTTCAAGTCGATAAATCAAGTATTCTCGAAGAAAACGCGATCCAAAAATTAAAAAAAAATTTTTAGTCTCAAATATCTTTTTTTGTAATGGACCGATTTTTTGGGCAACGAACTCGATCTGAAGATATATAAAAGCTACATCTGTGCTAAATTTCATGACGATTGGATAATTTTTGCTCTTGTTATCGTGCGACAACGATAACGCAAATTTTTTCAAAAATAATTTTTTTCTAAAAAAAAAATGAAGATAATCTCTTGAAGTTTTAACCACATATAGACTTCAATTAGTGCAATAAATGGTTAAAATTTCAAGTGGATAAATAAAATATTTTTTGAGATATTAATTTTTTAAATATAAAAAAGTTTTTATTAATAACAAATGACAGAGTGAAGATATTTTAAATTTTAAAAAAGGAATCGTTTTGTATATAATAATCTTTTTATTGTTTGATTGTCATAGACTACTAAAGATCCACTTTTAGTGAAAATGAGAAAAATGATGAAACCTCATAACGAATCACCCATCAATAATGCAGATGCAATTAAACAGGTAACATTAAAAACTTACAGAAATAATTTTTATTTTATAATATGCTTGAATTATTTAAAATTAAAAGTTTTGTTTTTATAATTTATTTCGTAGATAGTGTAAAATGGAATGTACAGTTAATTATTTTAGTTTGATAAGATTGACAATTTAAAAATTTAATAAAGTATTTTTTTCTAAATTCAAACTTTTTAGTGACTGATTTCTTTTTAATGAACAGATATGTGAAATAAAAAAACTTGCTTATTACTCAACCGACATTAAGGCGAAAAGAATACAAGTTCCCAATTCTTGCAAATATGTCGCTATACCTGCAGACGGAAAACGCTATATAAGTTTACCTCTTGCTAAACATCATCCTCTTATCGGTTTTCTCAACTATAAGTAAGTACTATTTCTTTTAATTTTACATAAAATTCACATAATTTATTTTTAGTAAACATCAATAAATTCTTACAGAATTTTAAAATTCACTGAAAATGGTATTTTAAAGCTTTTGCTGAACGCGTATTCTAAGAATTCCAATGATTTTATAACCGAGTTTGATGCTGTTGACTTCCAAGACATTGCTCCTGCTTTGACGGTCATAGGATTGGGAATTTTAATTAGTATTTTCGTGCTATTATTAGAACTCCTTTATTTTAAAGTAAGCCAAAACGTCAATATTGTAAGTCCTACATGAACGCATTTATTTAAAAGGGCTGCAATTTAATTTATTAAAGATAGATACTTATAGTTTTCAAACTTATCAATAGATACATTTATCAACTATTCTTAATTAAGCTCAAATTATTTTAATTTCAATTGACAACAAAGAGCCAATTTTGTCAAAAATATAGATTTTGTAAAGAAAAAGCTTAATCATCGTATTCAATGACAATTTTCGTGCGACTCTGAAACATGCAGTAGGTATGAAAGGATGATGGGAACTTTCCCAAACTCGTCTGACAAGAGTTTTTCTCCTATTCCTCGAATTGGGATCAGTCACCTGTGGACCCCAAGTTCCAGATGAATTTTGTCTTCTTAAAAAAGGAACGAGACCGAGCGCAGCATGCATGTATATATATTTTATTATATGTGCATCAGTTCGAGGCGAGAACCGAACGAGGAAAGTCGTCGGCGCGGCTCTGGGTATACTCAAATTTCACACGCGTGCATTGGAAAAATATATTCGAGAAGATGGAGTCGAAGAAAATTAAGTTATCGGATAAAGTGTCGTTTATCAAAAGTGGACCTCTTTCAAAAAAAACTCAGGGCGAAATGCGTTATAATACGACTTCGAACAATGAGAGTGGACAGAATAAGGATGCGATGCGAAATCGTAAAGATGAGCGTTCGCAGTGGTAGTAAATTGAAGGATCTGGCATGCACGTGGATAGAATGGCGAATATAAAGAGATTGCATATATTTCATATGACGTTAATAAATTGATTAAGTTGTGAATAATTAACATGTGATAGTAAAAAATAGATTTTTTGATTCCTTTATTGAATGAGTAATCAAAGATAAAAAAACAGATTTGTAATCATTATCTTCAATAAATGGTCTAGATGAATGACTTTGAGTGGAAAGCTTTTGATAGTGTTATATTAAATTCACACATTAAAGCTTTGTAAATGGTGTCAAGAAAGCTAAAGCATCGACAAAAGTAACATTTATAACCATTTGTTCCTAATGAAAAATCCATGCAAATTATACGATTCAATATTATGAAGAAGATGATTGCTCACAGGGTCTGAAGAGAAATTTATACACTCTAATAAAATAACAGTTATAAAAATTATAAATAAAAATGAAATTGACACTATATCATGCTTTTTTACTTTTCTTTCTTCCCGCCTTATAATACTTTTCAAAATCCAGTAAGAATAATCAATCCATTGTAAAAATTCATATTATAGATTATTTCATTTACAGAGTGTTACAAGGACTAGTCTGATGATTTACGAAAGTAGAATGACAGATAACTAATACCATATACTTTTACAAATTCATCGAATAATATATATGCTTTACTTTATTTTCACTGCAGGCGTTTATACTAAATCGAATTATGAGACCAATTAATTGTGATAATTTATATATAATTTTACAAAATTTATCATGATTGTTTTAAGAAAACAAAAATCGATTCTTAAATCTTAAATAAATTTTAAAAATAGAGCCTATTCACATTTTAGTTGAGGTTTCAAGTGAACTATTTCGTACAGTTTTACTTTCTTGTATAGATGGTGCGTGCACAGTACCATCAGTGTAAACGGCCGTAATTAGGCCATCCTACTAATAATTTAAACATTTTCTGTAAAAACACCTTTCGTGTGGAATAAAAGTGCGCATATAATAGCTTCCGCTTGCAAAGAGAGTCGACAGAAATATTTCTATTTCGGAAAAAACTTTTATGAATCAAATTCAATATCAAGGTATAAGAATATAAATAATTTAATAAAAATAAGTAAAAATGTTAGTTTAATTAAAAATGTTATTTTATAATTTTTCATACAATATATCGTTAACAAAATAACTAAAACAATTAAATTGATTTAAATTAGTTAAAATAGGCATATTGACTCGTTACTTCAAGAAATAGTATTATGAATAAAGTTTGATGTCAAAATTAATTTATGTACATTATAAAAAATTAACACATACATAACATAAGTAATGTATAATGCTACCCTAATGGTCTATATAACTATAATGATATAAACGCCTCCATAAGATAAAACCACTCGATGAATTCAGTCGCCATATAATTAAACTACCGATAAGACTTCCTGATCAGTCCGCAACAATGCGACATTGAAATTTTATTTACTCTGTGGCCTTAAATAATAGTGCGAAACATCATACGACCCGCATTGACAAATATAACCAACGCTCAAACAAACAGACACACTCGCGCAATTTTTTCATTTCACCGTCACTCAAGAGGCACACTTTATTATCACAATTTCTCCGAGAATCCCGCCGACGCACAATGCGATGCGATCGATCGTGATCCAAGATAATGTAAACGTCCCACTTAAGATCCATACCGATAGGACCACTTTAATACACATGCACGCGCTTTATTGCCATCGTATAAGCTTCGCGTCGAGTGTGCGCGCGAGCGTTTTTGCGAACAGTGTTTTTCCTCTCCCACGCGCGCGTTCCAAATGCGAGCGATCCTCGTGAATTAAATATTCGCGTAACGAAGTTTTGCGACATTAATGCAATGATTTTGTTGAACTGCTTAATCAAGCTCGTCGCGTTGATATCCGCGGTATCCGCGCAGCGTGGCAATGTCTTGCGAGCTTCGGAATCTCACAGTACCTTTATGATCGGGCTTAAACAGTTTTACAGTGCTAAGAGTATTTATATTGTTTACGAACATTTTCAAGAAAGTAAGGATGTCACGAGGGACTTATTTTAAAAGCTTTTTCAATTTTAGAATAATTGATTTGTAACACCTGTACTAGATTTTAGAAGCACCACAATTAGCAATTCGAAATAAATCAGAATTCATTATTATTTTATCCTTCCATTTTATTATTTTTTAAAACTCTCGTCAATTCTCATCATTAAAGTTTTATCCAGGCTTCCATTTAAGAAGTATAACATATAAAAGTAACTTAATTACCATGAATTTCCACAGATATGATAATTCAAACCAGACTTGTCAACCAAGTGAAGCGTCTATCCAAGACCGAGACCTTTTCACAAGTCCTCGGTCTATCGACGCTTAGCAGAAGCTACAACGACACGTTTTCCAAATTCCCATGACAGTTGTTCGTCGTGGCCCTCGAGAATGTAGATAACCTTGTGACCTTTGCCAACTTTACCAAAAAGCACAAGCTGGCTTTCCACGTTTGGTTCGTCCATTTCTGGGATTCGAAAAACAAAGTTTTACAGGACCACTGCTACCATCCGGACACCAGTTTCTTCTCTTTGAACTTCGACACGAGAATGCTGGTCAAGTGCTCGGATAATGTTAATCTGCGTGAGTGGTACTCGGTTAACGGCAACGAACAAGTTAAAACTTACGATTTGATGACGTGGACTCCAGAGTCTGGACTAGTACTGAATTCAACGAAAAATTTGTACCAGAGGAGGTTCAATGTCGATGGATCTGTTTTGAGAGTCGCGTTAGTAGAAGTACGAACATTTCGTTTGTTTAGATTTTTCAAGTTTCGTGTCAGTTATCTTAAATAAATGAATATTTTCAGGAACATCCAAGTTTATTGTTCGGGTATGGCGGAGAAGATGTAGCAATGTTCACAAAAATGATGGTCGAATTGGCAGAGCAAATGCATTTGGATCTTCAATTTGTCTCCGTTGAAGATTCTTATGGAAATTATGATGATAACGATAGCAAGTGGACTGGAATACTGGGAAAACTTGATAACAGAGAAATTGACATTGCCATCTCAGAAATTACAATGACGAAGGAACGAATGGATGCTTTTGATTTTGCGTGTCCATTGATTTTATCACGAGCCAAACTATTTATAAAAGAGCCTGGAAGCGCTGATGTCCAATGGAATGCCTATTTAAGGGTTCGCTATTATTTTTATTTAATAGATTTTTCTCATACAACTATTTGCATTAATTTATGCGTATAATAATAGGCTTTCAACAGCAATATATGGCTATCACTTGTAATTTTAATAATAATGTCAGCATCTTTATTGACTTACATGAAAACTAAAATAGGCAGAGCAAATTATCTAAAAAATTATTTGATGGAGAGCCATTTGAATGTCTGGGGCATTTATTGTCAACAAGGATTAGCAGGTTTATAAAATATTCATGCTTCACTTTCACACATTCTAAAGACATTTTTATTACTATATATACTTTATTGATCAATAAATGTATACTTCTAGATTTTCCAGACTCATCAGCGTTAAGAATAGCATACGTGTCGATATTCTTCTCCGCTGTAGTTCTGTCAGCCATTTACTCAGCGTCTATTATTAGTTACTTGACGATATTCTCACCTACGCTGCCATTCAACTCCTTACCAAAGTATGTACAGGACGGATCTTATAAACTCGTAGTTGTACGCAATAGCGCTGAACATCAAATGTTCGCAGTACGTATAGTTAAAATTAGAATTTCTTGAGGAAAAAAAGTTTTGCTTTATAATCTGTAAAATTAATTTTGACAGTCTTCCAAAGATAGTATATTGAAGAAAATGTACAAACTAATGAAGAAAAGTCATGATTTGCCTAAGAATGATGTCGAAGCATTTCATCAGGTAGTGCAATTGCTATTATATTATATAGTGTATAAAAGAATACTTCATTAATGTTCTACATCATAAAACATTATTTACAATTAAAGGTATGTACTGAGAAAGTTGCATATTATACTAACGATGCCATGAAAAGAAAACTGGGTGACAGTATACCTTGCAAACTAGTTGGAATAGGGACTGGACGAATTGATAACTTAGCATTTGCCTTAACGAAAGACAATCCTTTCACCGAATTTATCAATTATAAGTAAGAACATTTTAATTTAATATTATTAAACATGTATACTTAAACTTTACGCGTTACCATCGATTTTCTTTGACCAGTATTTTAAGATTCCAAGACAATGGTATCATGCAGCGAATGAAAAAGATGTACTTCAAAAAACTAAACGAACCAACGCAGGATTACGATTCTGTTGGTTTATGGGGAATCGCACCATTGATAACAATAATAGTTTTTGGAACGATTTTGAGTATTATCCTATTACTGATCGAAAGAGTATACCACGATTCGAAATTGAATATTAATAGTTCAACCTCGATACTTCCCATGAGAAATTCACATGAGATTTCGTATTAGCGAGTGAAATAGCCAAGATGTTTAGAATCTTTATATAGTTGTTGTTGATGTAGAGGTTTTGTTACTATACTCTATAATGCAATAAAATCGTGTACAAAAATGTAATAGTTAATAAGTATGAAGAATATATTCAAACGTTTAAGAGTGAAATATCTTACATGTAGACACCGACGTAGACTAAATCTTACATTATTATTTAATCGAAAAATATTTTAATGATAAAATGTACATACACTTTATATTTTCTCAAAGATATTTTTCATAAAAGAACACACTATTATATAGGCATGAATAAAAAACACTATTTTTAATAAAAACATTTAATGATTTCTTAAATTCTTAGTTCTATTATATCTACAAAAATTTATTATTTATGAAACCTACGGCTATCAAATAAAATTTATTCACAACCGGAAAAGAAAACGTATAAAAAAACACCGACTGCATTTCTCAAATATATATCACCCCTACGGTCTAGTGTAAACAAACTGTCACGACGTAACAAGAACGAAGTTCAAACATATCACATCATAATGTAGTACTCATTTAATCGAAATCTATGTGGGTGAGATACATGCGGCCAGTATCATATAAAAACTTCTTTATAATAACAAACAGGTTCTTCGGACAATTTATTATTACTATAAATCGTGAAAAATGTCGGAAGTTAACTTTTTTATCAGTGATTAAGATACTGTTGAATTATGAGTAAAATAAAACGTTGGCCAATTATAATTGTTTTACTAATATTCATAGATTCTATTGTTGCTGAAACAGAGGATGATATGAGTCATGAAAGTTTAGTAAAATTAGTATTGGATTACAGGAACTCGTACGGAGCTTATAATGTATTCATTGCTCGGAGTGAACCGTCAAGCGGTAAATATACTTTAAAATCTTTTTATTTACTTTGTACCTCCCTTATTTTGTTATCGATATTTTATAGAACATTTCCGTTAGAAAGTTCCGTATAATTATTTGATAAAAAAAGTCTTATATTATTTTTAGATATACATGACACGTTAGCTTTGATAACATTATTAAAACAGTTTTCAAAACAAAACGTCTACGCCATGATAACCCGAATAACGGATATCCCCAAGAACATATCTTTCAACTTCCGAAGAACAGATCGATCCTTATTCATCGTAATTCTCAGATCAAAATCTGATTACGATGACTTCGTTAACGTTACAAAAACGAACAATATGAACTTGTACCAATTGCTAGTGATTTTTACAAAAGAGACGAAATTCTGTCATAATCCTGAGGGAAATCCGTTCAACCTGGTGTTCGACTCGAGAGTGTTGGTCAAGTGTCCGTTCTCTGCCACGATACGGGAATGGTATTCCTTACGTCCAAATAAAACGAAGATGATTAATTTTCTCAAGTGGACGCCTCATGTTCGAAGTTTCAAGCGGTTGACAAATATGAGCTTTTACGAGCGGAGAAACTCCTTGGAAGGAATTACTTTACGCGTCACAACAATGAAGGTAAATAAAAAAACTTTTCCTAAGCAATTTACAATTCATATGTAGCTGATAAACATGTTAATTCAAGGATTCAGTAGCAGAAAATCAAACAAATTTAATTGGTTTCTTCGGCAACGTGTTAAACGAGCTTTCAAAAGTTGCGCATTTCAAGATAGAACTTCAACCTTTCGAGTCATCGCCTGGTTCGTTTGATCCGAAAAGAAATACGTACTCTGGAATAATGGGAAAACTTTACGAGAGAAAGACAGACATAGGATTGGGTGAGTTTACTATAACGCAAGAAAGAATGGAAATGGTCGATTTTTGCGATCCCATTTATATTTCAAACACGAATTTTTATGTCAAGAACTCGCATGCGTCGTATTTATTGTGGTCAATGTATTACAAAGTAAGTAGAGCATTACACTGAAATATATTTTTATACGTTTTTAATTAAAAATAATTTAAAACTTGATGTTTAGCCATTTGGTCTGAGGGCGTGCCTTATAATATTCGCTATATACATTGTATCGCCGCTTTTATTGACAATAATTAAGCCTAGAAGCAGCAGCAACTTATTTCTCACTATTTATGACAACTATTTTACTGTTTGGGGAATGCTTTGCATTAAATCTCCAATAGGTATATAAGTATATTGTACTATTTTTATAGTAGGTATATATTTTTAGAAACATCGTCAACGCAATTTTAATTATGTTATTATTAGATTTACCAAAGCAGACGCCAGCACGAATCGCACACTTCTCGCTATATATCTTGTCATTCATGTTGTACTCGATATACTCTGCTCTGCTCGTCAGTTACTTGACTATTTTCAAGCCAGATATGCCATTTAATTCACTCGATGATTTCTTTGCTGCCAAAACGCACAAACTCATAACGATTACAAATACAAGTTTTATCGATACTTTTAAGGTTTGTATCAGAAAAAAGTAGATTGTACAGTACACCAACGATAAATAACTGAACGAAACGTTTTTTTGTTATAGTTCTCAAATGATCAACAAATAAGAAGATTGTCTAGTTTTCTATTACCCGAAAAGAATTTGCCAACTTCACTGTCGGAAGCAATCGATCTAGTTGAATACTATTTATAATTATTACTTTTCAATTGTTTATAACAAGATTAATTGAATTTTATTAATAATTATTTCATTAATTTTTAAGGTTTGTTTACAAAACAAAGACATTGCCCTTTATATAGACGAAATGATACTGCAAAGCACGAGATTCGATATCCCGTGTGAATTGATGCCGTTCGAACGAGGAAGACTAAGCAGCATGGGCTTGGCTTTTGTCAAACACAGTCCATACGTCGGGTTGATAAATTATCAGTAAGTGCAGTTATAAAAATGTATAATTAACGCATTAATACCATCAGTGTATACTGTTCACAGTTTGCAAAGAATGCGAAACTTCGGTGTCTTAAATGCCATTAAAGAGCAAAACCTCGAGATGCTTGTACCTAGAGAAATGACCTATAAACAGGTTCATCTCTGGAGCACATTACCTCTGTACGGAATTTTAGGATGCGGAGCCGCTATAGCGATCATTATTTTTATTTTGGAAAAAATTGTCTTCTGTAGTTATCATCAACAACATCATACACGTGACAACATCTCAACAGATAATAAAATAAAGGGTTTTAGATCGCTAACATTCAGATAATACTTTCAATTTTTTTAATATTAAGTAGTGAATAATTTAAGTAATTGTATATGATGCTTTATAAAAATTTAGTTTGTTAGAAAACACATACCACGCCCAAGGAGTTATGTAAATAGTGAAAGCAATTATTGCTTTAATTCAGAGAGGAGAAAATCATTTGTAAATAAATAATGTGTACATATAAACCAACATGTACTGTAAATGTCGAGATAAAAATAGAAGAACCAAGTTTATCGACCAACGTTCATTATGAAATAAAAAATTTTCCGTAGATTAATTATTTATAAGCCTTATAGGAGCTCCTTTCTAATGATATGAATATTTGCCTTTGCATCACAAAAAATAATTTAAAAATAATGTGATACACTACCAATATGATGATATATTATACAATTGCATTATTAAGAAAAGATATTGTTGGACATTATAAATAATACTGCGATCATTTGTCAATTCAGCATTTGACTATCGTTTTACTTTTAGTACACATACATTTTAACACGGACACAATGTTTTCGATCAACATAGCAACATCACGTGTTTACGAAAGATAAAGATCGACCCCAAATTTTTTGGACATCGTAATGATTTGATAGTCTGACAGTGTCAGTTCAGTTCGTAAAAATTTTAATACTACATGTACTCAAGTGATTGTACAGTTTTTTTCGTTAAAATGAAATGTTTTTATTAGTTTACTTAACGATATGTACTTTCAGGGTACCTTCGATAGCAGCATCGCAAAATTTCACTCAAGACATAGAGACTTATGTTAAATTAATTTCTGATGTACAACAATATTATAAAACCAGAAGTATTTGTGTTGTTTACAATAATTCAGAAGGTAAAGTTAATATATAATGTAAAAACGATAATTTAAATAGTAAATTTTCATTATGGTTTTATTTATTTTCCAATTCTAACAGATCTACTTGTTACAACAAAGCTTCTAATCATTCTGAAACTTTTATCGAAAGAACAACTTTACTCTCAAGCTATAACTCAACTTAACTTCAACTCAAATTATGACAAAAGTTTTTTGACATTTACAAGACAGTTATTTGTATTGCCACTAACGAGCGAAAAACTTCTGAACAACTTCGAAGATTTTACAAGTACCTATGAGGTATCCTATCATATATGGCTGCTCATCTTTTCAAAGTTATCGACAACAATGCCGCGCAACTTTTGCGGCGAATCGAAAATCAATACACTTAACTTGAACATCGACACACGGATGTTGGTAAAGTGTCATGGGAATCCTATGATTCGCGAATTATACTCTTCAAGAGCGAGTGGCGATGTTCAAGGGTACGAACAATTCGAGTGGAATCCCAAAGTAGGTTACATAAAACAAGGCAAGCAGAAATTATTCGAGAGAAGACACGATTTTCGTGGCAGAGTCATTCGAGTAGCTTCGGTAGAGGTGATAAATTTGTACTTGCAATTAAATAATATATAATATATACATTTTATACAACATAACACGATGATGGTTTTATATAATCGTAAAAAAATGTTTAATTCCGAAAACGCTTGTTAACGTAGATTCCAGACTCACTACCAACGACAAAGAATCAAAGCCAGAGCTACGAGTTTATAAAAAAGGTCATGGAGGAGTTATCGATCTACCTTAACTTCACGATAGAACGCATGCCAGCGGCGGACGCTTACGGTCGATGGAACAAAACGGAGAAAAAATGGACTGGGATCCTGGGTAAGTTGGCATCTCATGAAATCGATGTCGCAATGACGGAGTTGATAATGACACCAGAAAGAAGAGCAGAATTCGACTTCACCTGGCCACTCATTGTATCGCAGAATCGTCTCTACGTGAAAAAACCTGCCACAGGCAATTTTCAGTGGAATGCCTACGTCAAGGTAATTAAGATCAATAATTCACAGCTCAAGTTTTTCCACATGATTTTTTAATACATATACGTCCGAGGAAGTTATAATTTATTACAAATCGTTTGTAACGCAGGCCTTCAATGTGAGCGTGTGGGTGTCCGTCGGATTATTGATAATGATTTCGCCGATATTTCTTACCATCATTAAAATTCAAACAAGAGGGATGCACTATTTGAAGAACCTTGTGATGGAAAATTATGTATATGTTTGGGGTATTTATTGCCAGCAAGGACTACCAGATTACTCGGAATCATCTGTTCTGAAAATAGCGTATTTTTCGTTATTTCTATCGGCTATTGTTGTTTTTTCAATATATTCGGCTTCATTGATCAGCTACCTGACGATCGCAACGCCGACTGTGTCATTTAAATCGGTACCTGAATTCATTAGGGACGGATCGTACAAGTTGATTGTTATACGAGATAGCGCGGAGCACGACATGTTTACGGTAACTTCTAGTTTTATTGAATATTTCTAACTGTAAAGTATATAAAAGTCGTGTGCTAAATATAATGAATTTTAATGTAATATACAGAGTGGAGAAAAAATTGTATACAAGGGGATAAACCGGTTGCTGAAAAGAGACGAGGAATTACCTTCAACTTATTTTCAGGGATTCAATCAGGTGAAAGTAAAAAAATAATTCACGTTAGAAAACAAAGTAATGTTTTTAAAACGTACTATAATCAAATATTAATAACATAGGTATGCAACGAAAAAGTAGGATTTTATGCAAGCGAGGCAATGCAACAGAAAATCAATGACCAAATTCCTTGTGAACTATTAAGTATCCCAGCTGGGCTAATCAGATTCATGGCTATTGGATTGCGAAAAAATAGTCCTCTTACTAATTTTTTGAAATATTAGTAAGTACGCTTCAAAATGATGAATTAAAAATAATTTCTGTAAAACATTTTCTACTTATTAACTAAATGGGGATTTTACCGTACTTGCAGCATTCGTAGAAACGAAGAGAACGGAGTTATTAAACGCATTAAATATAATTATAAGGCAATTCAAACTCCTGTTGAGACTATTTACGATTCAGTAGAGCTGTGGAAAATCGCTCCGGTTTTTGCAATATTGATTTTCGGGATTATACTAAGTACAGTCTTAATGTTACTCGAACGAAAATATTATAGATGAAGTCACACGAGTAGTAATAGAGTTTTTTTTTACTAACGTGAGAAGAAATAAAAACAAAAATTTTTAAATGTGTACAGCATTCTTTCATTGAAAATCTGTAAAATTTAGATTTTTACAACGTTAGGAATTAATTAAAACATAGTTTAATTTCGAAAAAAAACAACAGATTTATTCTACATTATAATCATTCATACATTTTTCTATAAAGTTTTAATAAATTAATAACATTTACTGAAAAAAACTTAAGTAAAGAGTATTATGCACATAATTTATATCCAATATGTTGTTACTTTAAATAATAATACAGTTTATAAAGCTATATAAGTTTACGATTGTATTCACATCACATGCAGGAATAAGACGAAGAATTAGGTCTGTGTTTCAGTAAATGTAAAAAAAGTTTATACATCTTAAATCTACATGTTTTTCTTTATCTTGCTTTCTCTTTATCAAATTCAATTTGTACTAAATTCATGAGAATATACGAACCAGATGAATAATATCAAAGTATTTAAAAATTTTCTTTAAAACATTTAATCACCTAAGATTGTCGTTCGAATTTTTGCCAGATCAGCGTTCTGTTATTAGCCGGCATGTCGTGCATTTTCAACAGTTCTATCCCGTTGGCTTCAGCGAGCTTCTTTAAATCCTTAATATCCCTAATGCCCCACGCAGGATCTCGGTACTTCAAGTCCTGATCGAACCTCACGTTACTATCGGGAAACAGCTTGCCATCTTCAGCGAATGGGCCATAAGTGAACAGCAATCCTTTATTCTTTAGCAACTTGCTGGCGTTTTGAAACAGACCCTCGGAACACTTCCAAGGCGAGATGTGCATGAGATTTGCGTTGTATATAAAGTCGAAGCTTCCCGCGCGGAATTCGCCGCTCGGCCAAGTAGTAAAGTCAGTGGTGATATCGACGAGAACCGGCTTGGCGACGTTGCTCATACCGTGGGTGTGAGCTTCGATGCTACTCAGGAGATGTGGTTCGACTTCTGAAGGGTAGAACATAGTATTGGGAAAACAGGGCGCAAAGTGGGCGATATGCTGACCCGAGCCTGAGGAGATCTCCAGGAAGCGCCGGTCCTCCATCATTTGGCACATGTACGATCGCAGAAGCTGAAGAATCGGTTCTTTGTTGCGCTCAGCTGCGGGGTAGATGAGCTTCTTTGAGGCCATCGCGCTGTTTCTAAAAAGGACATTTGGCAGTTATAGATTTTTGTTTAACACAAAGAAATAAGTAAACACTGCTCAAGAATGAAAAAATAGTGTTATTAAAAATTTTTAAAGCTTTATGATTTTGTTAAAAATTAAATACAATTGAGCGAGAATATTGATATATGCATTTTTAAAAGCAAGATAATTCTTATGAAAATTTACTTTTTAGTTTTGGTGAATGATCCTTTAGTGGTTGATGAGTATAAAACGCTTTTAAGTATTTTTGAAGAAAGAAGATGAATGTTCAGTTTTGAGTAGTGTATCATTTGTAACTTTTGAATTACCTATGTGATGCAGCACTGTGGATAACGTTCATTTTCTAGGTATAAATGAATTTTTTTAAATTTATTTTTGTTCTGAAAAGAAATTATGTGAAATTACTAAATAAAATTTTAATGGTGGAGTAAGCAAAAAATAAAATTAAAAAGTTCAAGAAAAATATATTATATATATATATATTTTTTTTTATTGCTTTATCGTACGTAAATAAGTCACAGACTTTAATATATTACAGTATTGGAAGAAGTAACAGTATAGTCTTTTTTGAGCATATTTATTTAATCATCACTATTTTTGTTAGATTTTCCCTTCCCTTTAACAGTCCTATCTACACTCTTTTTTAATTTATTTAAAGTAGGTATATATGTTGAATGTCCAGTTTTCTTTAAATGATCAAATAACTTATTTTTACTAGGAAACTCTTGTTTGCATGTGGCACATGTATGTTCAATGTCTTCGACATCAGGTTCTATATTTTTTGAGACCTTCCTCGATCGATCATTTGTCTCTCTAGCTTCTCCAGCTGCTTGCCTCTGAGCTTTCCTCAATTCTTTTGCCTTCTTTCCTTTTTTCTTTCCCGGAAGAGGAGAAACTGTTTCTTGAGGAGACTCATCATCACTGTCCTCAGCTTTACCCTGATTTCCATCTACACCATTTGATGGAGAATTATCTAAGTCTTTTTCAATAATTACACTACTATCTATATTTAGTTGTTTTTTAGTATTAGTAGATAGCTTGTCTATTATGATCTTTTGCTGTTTTTGTTTTTTTCGCTGTTTTTTCGATAGGCCCATAACTAAGTCGATGTCTTTATCATCTTCATCAGTGTCATCAAAAACTGGCATTCGTGCCTTATTTTTCTTTTTTTTTTGTTTTTTTGATTTAACAATGGTTTCATCTTCATGATCAGATATAAGTTCTTCATTTGGAGTATCACTATCATACCCATCTTCTTTATTTGTATTATCGGATTGTCCCAGGATATATCCTTCTCCAAGTGGAGGTTGAGATATAGAACTATTATTTTTAGATTTCTTTTCACTTTTATCGTCTGAGTCAGATTTTTTTTCATCATCAGATGTTTTTACATCATCATCTTTTTTACTCTTGCTAGGAGGATTTAATAAAAAATCAGACATTTCTGGACCAGTAGCCAGTTTTGTTCCTGGAGGCAGTTTAGATTTTAAATCATCGCCCTCTTCTGAATCATCATCTTCGCTTTGATTTCCACTACTTTCAAACTCTTCATCATCATCAATCAATGATGCCTTCATAACTACTACATTGTCTTTGTGTTTTTTCGAATTCTCATGATTGCTGAACGCTTTTTGAGTTTTAAAAAGCTTGGTGCATGCAACACAATATAAAGCATTTGAATCTTCTAAATCGAAATCTTTGTCCTCATCGGATGTCAGTTCTTCACCAAATTCTGCTGCTAAAGCTGCTTCAACATGTTTTAAATCTGATTCAATATTTGAAAATTTTGACCACTCAGATTCCTTGTGCTCTTTCAACTGTTTTTGTCTGTTGAGTATTTGCTGTTTTTTGCGCTCCTCCATTTTCCTTTTATTTTCTTTAGATTTTTCTTCAAGAAGTTTAGCTTGTGCTTGTACTCTTTTATCTCGTTTACGAACAAAAGCAACAAGATTTCTCACTTGTTCGTTTCGTTCTTTTTTGCCTTTATCTCTTATCTTTTTATTCTCTTTTTCCATTTGTCTTAGAGCCCATCGATTAGGAGCATCTTTAATGTTGTAAGGCTCAAGCCAAGCAAAGGAACGCTTAGTAGTGTAACTTTGCCAATAACCATAAAATAAATGGACATCTTCATATAGACTTTTTGAATCACCAAAGCTAGGTACTGCGTCATCTGAATCTCCTTCTTTACTGAATTCAGCATCCTCAGCAGCTAGCGTCTCAAATACTGTACGATACACAGTATAAAATCCTTTTTCATCATCTCCATAACCCTTGAAACAGGACGATGAAAAGTACTTAAATAAGTCGATTGAGTCATCTTTATAATTATCACCAATGCCACCTTTTAAAATAGCCTCTCTATGATTGTCATACCAAGCTCTTTCTTGAGGGTCACTAAGTACTTCATAAGCTTGTTGAACAAATTGAAATTGTTCTTTAGCTTCATCTGGATTGTCAAGATTTTTATCCGGATGCCATTTCAAGGCTAATTTGCGATAAGACTTCTTGATTTCGTCGTCTTTAGCATTCCGAGGAATTTCTAATACTTCGTAGTGACATTTCATTTTACTGTAATACACAGTAGTACAGGTGTAGTAATTTCTAAAATATTTGTTGAGGAGTCTATTTAATAAATATACTAATTACATAAGAAATTCACTCAATAATCTTTAAAACACTGAATTATCTTCAGTTATTTTTGAGCTTAGCATCCCTACTTCCACCTCTTGTAGTTGAAAAGAGATTCAACATTGTCCCTCAACTTAATCAAGGATACAGTGGATATTTACTCAAAATCCTTTAATAATTAAAACAAATGCTGTCGTAAATTAAAAACAACGTCACTAAATCGAATACTCAATTTGTTGGTTATGGGCTCGGTTCGCGCCCTACAATCGACTGATTTTTCCCGATAACCTTAAAGTTACAGCTTGCCGATCAGTCAAAGAACGTCGTCGCGGGTCGAGACGTCCGCGCGAAAATCGCGAAACGAACGGCGCAACGAAAATACACGAGCTACAATACTTATTATAATCGTGGCTTATTTTTATGCCGTATGTGCTTACCCCGAGGTGTTTCTGTCGCAGCGCCACCCGACACGTGGTGGAGAAGATGCGCATATTACAAACAGCGTGGAAGGAGTAATTCCGCACTCGTCGAGCTCGCGCCTGCAGACAGGCGTAGTTGTTATGCTATATGTGTAACTCGCTCTCTCTCTCTCTCTCTCTCTCTCTCTCTCTCTCTTTTCCTGTAATCGCCGTGCTCTGCAATAATAATTGTCGAGTGTCAGTTTTTTTTTCTTAACCTCATTCACCTCGTGAGAAGTGTGCTAAATGAATACAAAACTGGTTCTTAGAACACAAAATGTGCAGCTTAGAAGCGAACGGAGTTGAAGTATCAGTGTTTATATGACAACAGGAGTGATTATATGTCGCATTAAGTAGAAAGTAGGTACGACATAATATAGCATTTAGTACTTAGATTAAAAGTTATCATTTATCATCAATAAGCTTAATACCCATGATAGCAATACAAGATTCGTATTAATTTCTACAAAGCTCGTCATACAATCAAAAATAAAATAATTTTACATTTAATAACGCTTCCGAGATATAAATAAAAGTGACCTCTTTGATAAAGCGTTAGAGCCGCCTACGATTTTAGCGTTATCAGCGACTCAATCGTTGATAAAACAGCGGTGCGAAAAATATCCAAAAAATCGACTTTTCAGCCTTGTCCTTGATTGTGTCCGGCCTTCTCTCGACGTCGCCGTCGTTTTCACGACGAAAAAGAGACGTACTACGAACCGGATCGATCTGGATTTGATATCCAGTCAAAACACAACGTATATATACACGCTTTTAATTAATCGTTCCACCGGAAATCATCCTCTTACCAATAACCCTTCATCCCCAGAACATGCGTTGTTTTTGCATTTCCTAATTCGTCGAACGACGTCGCTACAAGTTTATTAGATGAAAATATAAAAATAACATCGTAAATTACACGAGCGTTTTTTTTCTCCAATTCTCAGGGTAGAAAACCTCTCGAGGGCAGAGCTAATGCGAACGGAGCACAGAGAGCGCGCAGCGCTGGCGCAGGCAGTAGCAGACACAGCTGATCGCACTGACTAACCCAAAATGGCCACATGCGCGAGTATACAGTGAAGAGTCCCGCGGTCCCACGGCCAAAAAACGCCAGTTCTTGAGGCACGAACTCGTCACTACTGCCCGTCGATTCATCCTGTAAGTCCCGAGCATTGTTTTTGCCTATTTCTCGCGTTTCCAAGTCATCGTGAGGTCGCGAGAGCGAGAGAAAAATCGGAGCAACTCCGCACGCTATAATCTGGCGCCGCGCAGTGTCATCACGGCGGCGTAGCAGACGCTTCGTACGCCTATCGTTTCTATAAGCTCGCGCACTGCGCTAATGACTTCTCGGTGTGTGTTGTAAATTCGCAAGAGAGGAGAGAATAGTCACGAGACGCTTCGCACGCTGATCTCGCGCCAGAGGCCTAAGGTGCATTATCTGTGGCATTCTAAGCGGGAAAATTAGTATACCTTCGTGATGTGTAGGTCGAGCAGCTGCGCGCATGGGAGATGAATGGCGAATTATTCAATCGGCGGATTTATTGATCCAATTCGTGGCCATTTTACGTGAGCCGACCGAGTGCAAGGTTGTAAAGCGATTGTATACGCTTCGGGCGCAAGTTTAGAGCTCGTTAATCATCATAAGACGCGTTTGAGATTTGTTTTGATGGTTCTGTTGTGTTATTATGTGATTTCTGACGTTAGCAATATGTCTGGTGCTCAGTGTCCCATAGGCTCTGTGTATGTATGTGGATGTCATTGATGATTTTATCTGAAATCTTACAGGATCAGTCATAATGACAGCTGGTACTAGTTTGGTGGTACCAATAGTGCTGTGGGGGCGTGTGGCCCCCACGCACTGTATCTCATGCATATACCTGTCTCGAGATCAAAAAACATTGGTGACTGGCTGCTACGATGGACAGATTTGTCTGTGGCAGGTGGATCCTGAAACATTGAAGGTATTTAATAATTTAATGTTCTATTATGGTTTTCTTGATACTTATTTTAGTTATTTTGTTTGTCTATGTTACTAAATGTTAATTAGGTAAAGTATATGTATTAAATAAATATACTTATGATCTATACATACAATCTATAATTTCTTTTACAGATGACTCCAAGATGTTTACTTGTGGGTCACACAGCTCCAGTTTTGTGCCTTAGTCGTGCTAGTGTCATCATGGAGCAAAACTTCATTGTTAGCAGTAGTGAGAGTGGAGAAATGTGTACTTGGGATTTGGTTGATGGAAAATGCCGTGAAAACGTGAAGCTGAACAACATTCACACTCAAATGTTGGCATATGTCTCTGCTGGAGGAGAAGATGTCAGATTATTTTGTTCAGGGTATTTTACATAGTTTTAGTTTGTATATAATAATGATCATTTTTACAGATAGTCAAATAATGATGTATTGGAAATTTTCAGATATTATCCAGAGGTCCTGGTCATGGATCCCTTTAGTCTAGAAGTACTTTTTACACTAAGCTCCAGAGTCAATCCAGACTGGATTAGCGCTCTGCACGTTCTGCGACCGGCCAAAAGGAAAGGTCGGTTCTACGTGCACACAAGTTAGTTACACTCATTCACACCTACGCTTTCTACCCTTTTTACTTTTACATTGGTCCTATTGGCTCCCTAAAATTTTTCTTTTGTTTTCTAGTAGAGTAACTTTTTTGCACAGTTAAATTTTACCATATTGCAAATAATCAAGGGGATTTTTTAAATTTGAGTTAATAAACTGCATTATATATAAATTCAATTATACGATAAGCGAGCTTTTGGTTTCAAATTTGATTGAAAATATTGTAAGTGTGGATAACAATGGGTTGCACTGTTTTGATTGATATAAGTCACAAAGATCTGTGGTAAAAAAGGACTAACGAACTTTGTTAGTTGATTTTAAATTCTTTGTATATATAATAGTAATTTTACGACCTTTTTAAAGTTATTTACACATATTTTTAATGTATATTAAAATGTTACAGCATGTAATCAAAGCGGATTCAAACTGGTACTTGAGTGCTGGTAGTTGAAACTGCTCTCTGTACTACTATTTTTTCTAGAATCTTGAGCGGGTTAAAATCTTCTGGCTGTTTTGAAACATACAAAGCATTTTTTGTTTTTTTTTTTGTTTTGATCAATTTACTTCGATCATTTAATTAACTAACAAAACATTGCGCTAACCTTTTTTTATTAACAATTTTATCCTCTTTTACATTTTATTTTTTTATCATAGCCATCATCTACCTCGCTAAATTCTTTTCCTTGCTATTCATTAATCATCTACACACAATAATAGCAAAACAATACACTCTGTAAGTATAGTAACAACAAATATTCTCTTTTGAATATTTAGGGATTAAAACAAACAATAAAATATACTATATTTTTATAAGCATGAAAAGCTTGTGTTTTAGTGAAAAAGTGATTATTGTACTGTATTACATATTATAAAGTTTTTTGGTTTAGAATAGATCCTTTATGATTGAAAGTTTGTATATAGTATTATTTATTTTACTATTTGTGCAGACTTTAATTTTACTTGAATGATTGAACTATTTACTTTTGACTGTTACTTTTCAATATTTAGGTAGATCTAAATTATGAAAAAAAATCTGCTTTGTTAATATATCAAAAATAAAATCAAATATTCCGATAGATCTAGGCATAGATATATTTTACACAAACGATGATTCATGTTTTGTACATGCTTATTAAAATAAAATGAAAGCATTTGCAAATGGGAATAATAATGCACAGTGAATTTTTTAAGTTATGAATTTGTGTTTCTATAAGTGGTAAGCTTTGCATGTATTTGAATGTTTCCTTTTTTTTCTTTTCTTTTGTAAATATAATTTTATTTATTTCAATCTAATGTTGTTTATGTTAAACTTTTGCTTATTAAAGTATAGGTCTATCTATTCTATTCAATATGCATGCACAAAAATGCAGAAATGATATTGGAATTCTATGGTCAAAAATAATTATTTGTGCATGTTAAGTAAAAAATGTAATGTAGAATTGCTGTATAGTCTGCTTGTGTAAACTGGAAATTTTTATTTCTGTATATAAAAAAATAGATTATTATTTAAAATATAGATTATATGATAGCGGTTAAATGGCTTTTATTTGTATTGCTTACAACAACTAATTAACATATTTTAAAGATGACGTGGTATTGGCTTTAACAACCACTGGAACTGTCAAAGTCTGGACACTGTTGGGACATGAAAACCGAAACAGCGAACCTTTGTATGAACATGAAAGCAAGCAGATCAGATGTTTGAATGCCTTGGCTATGACTTGCTGCCCTTACAACCAACGTACAGTACTTATAGTTTGTTCCAAATATTGGCAGGTCAGTATTATTATGTATTATATAGTATTTATTTTTTCATTATAATTTTATAATATAATGTATTATTTTATGATTTTGATTTAAATTAACAATTTTTTCATTAGATATATGATGCCGGAGATTTTTCTGTACTGTGTTCAGTAAATTCACCTAGAGGAGAAAGATGGATGGCTGGTGACTTTTTATCTGCAGATCGAGTGATTTGTTGGAGTGATGAAGGCCATGGATATTTGTATAAGTTGCCAGCAAAGTAAGTTATAGTGCAATTTTAAATATTACACTTTTTAAATCTATTTCATACTATACAATATTAAATATGAATAATAATTTATTCAAATATGAAGAAATCAATTTTTATATTTATGTACTTAATATTAGGTAGGAAATTGTGATAAAATATCCATAATTAAAAATTAAATTAATTGAAGAAAGATTGATTTCTAATAATTTTCATAATTGTTTTCTATTTCGAAAATACACAATTGCACACAAATTTGATGGTATCTTTATTCAATGAATTGACATCTTTGTATTTCTTTATTGGTTGTAGGGTTATTACACAACTTGAAAGGTACCTAGTTCTACACAAATATTAACGTGATTATTACTAAACTTAAACAATTATGTTTTAACAAGTTTCAATACATATAGATAATTTTTACTTTATGAACTAACATTGATGGGCTAGTGTTTTTAAAATAACTTTAAACAATACATATTAATGTTCATTAAATTTTACAATATGACACAAATTTAATATGTATGTGTTTGTTTTATATTAGAATTTACTGCTAACTATTAGTAAAGCACTGGCAAGCAATGCACAATTTAATTCATTCAGTTATTGCCCACATTTCTTTTTCAAGCATAGCGCTATGAAACATTTTTAATCATAATATAACTCATTTTTCAATAATAATATTACAATCATTTTTAGTCCTTGCATCACAATCAAAATAGTTAAAAATCTTATCATTGATATATGACTTACAGTGATCATGTATAAATATACATTTCAAATAACTTTAACCTTTAGACTGCCGGAAAGCCTATATATAGGCTCGACCTCTGACAGGAACTTTGTACATAGTTGATACGTGATACAAAATAGTAATTTGAACTTTTACAAAGGACCGTTTAAAGGTTCCAATCCCGGCAGTCTAAAGGTTAATTTCCCTATATTGTGAGCCTTATAAATTTTCAGAACCACTTGAAATATTTAGTTAGAACCAACTATTGTTTTGTAAATTAAAATTAAATTTAATTATTTTTTTTATTTAAAGTAGTGGAACCAGAAATTTAAATATCTTTACCTTGATAATCTTTCATTAGTTATGTAGTAGGTAATTGAATTAATGCATTGCTAATCTTTTTTCACGATGATGTTCTTACCATAAAAAATTAACATCTGCCATATTCTACGATGGACCTGGTCTGTTATAGCAAGCTGAAGGGCAAGGCTCTCAGCAGGTAACCCCGCATTGTCATTTAAAAATCACTTCCTACCTTGTAAACATTCTTCTATTTTTTCTTTCGAAAATCTATTCTGTAAACCTTAACTATCCCTTTCACTAATGTAAGACTAGAAATTGCTTTCAGTAAATTTTTTTCCGATTGAGATATGAAAGTCTTCTATTAACGATTATGGAAAAGACAGAAATTAGTAAATTTTATTTTTTGTAAGTTATATATTTTCTATTTATAAAATACATTAGAGCCTTTTGTTTATTTATTCATTACTTAAAAAATTCATTACATTTTATTTTTCTCAATTCAAAATAGCAAAAATAGAAGTAACACTCATATTTCCATACTCTTTAAATACCACTCACCTTATCGCATCATCATCATCTTATCACACAATTAATATAACTTATGCCTTTTGCTTTTGTTGCTTTTTGCACGCACGGAATGACACATGAAATGCTTTTTTTAATACAAATATTTATTTGCAGTATAATTTTTTGTTAGGTTTTTTATCAATGTGCTTAAGTGCACAAATGAAAAAACAATGTAGTACTCTAATATTTTTAAAGCAATAATTTTAGGACAAGTTTATTGCTGCAGTTATTTTGTTAAAGTAGATATATATATATGTGTTTTTTAATCGTGAATGCTAATTGTTTCGGTATTTTAACAATATTTTGTATAAAAATTTAATTGATTATTTCAAAATCTGTTAAAAAACGAAACATGCTTTAATTGGTGCTAAATTGCAAAACCATTACAAGATTTGCTTTGAGTTGACAAAGTTAGTATATTTTCGATTTCCCTTTTCATCCAATGTATATAGTAAAAATAAAGAATACTTGTCAACTCAATCAAATCCTTTCATATATGATAAATCTACGATTGATAATATTTCCCGAGCAGCAGCGTCGCTGACAACAAGAACTTCCACTCGCAATCGGCGGAAAGCGATCAACCCTATTTATACTGTACTTTAACTCAGCCTGGTGATAAGGTTTGTACGATATTATCTTTCAAACGAACAAAATTGAGTACTTCCTCGTTGTAATTATCCTTATCATTTCAGCCCCTATCATGTCCACCTGCAATGAGATTGGTACCAGTCCAGGGTGGAAATCTCACGCAAAAGCTTCTGCTACGCGGTGACAGCGAGGGTGTTGTGATGCTGTGGACGGTGCCCGAGATTTCAGGGCAACAACTGACTCAGATAAACCAAAATGACAATACCCCACCGATGCTGTCACCTACGCTGAAGACGAGTCTGACTACAGCTTGGGAAGCTATGAAACCCTCACCAGTTGGTATCATCGATCAGCTGGACGTCGGGCATGGACATGGAATCAAGCTGACTGCCAGTATTTACCTACCCCAGCAGAGTCGATTGGTTGTTGGTAGAGAAGATGGAAGCATAATAATCGTCCCGGCTACGCAGACTGTAATGTTGCAATTGCTACATGGGAATCATCAGCAATACGATGGTATATAAAATATAATTTTTTGAACTCGTGTATTATATACTAACTGTAGACCGTGATTGTGGATAAGTTATTGTTTTATTGTGTTGCAATAGATTGGCCACCTCATCAAGTTCTCTTGGGACATTCTGGTCGCGTCAATTGCTTGCTGTATCCTCACGGCGCCGCGCCCAGGTACGATAAAACCCACCTGGTTTCTGGATCTGTCGATTTCGCCGTCTGCTTATGGGATTTGTACGCTGGTACTTTAATTCACCGCTTTTGCGTTCATGCTGGAGAAATTACCCAGCTGATGGTACCACCAGAAAATTGCAGTGTAAGTTTTATAGCTAAAATAAATATGAAAAGCAAACTCCTATGAAAAGTTCATGACGTTTTATTTCACAGCCGAGAATCCAAAAGTGCATCTGCAGTGTAGCTTCTGACCACAGTGTAACCTTGTTATCTTTGGCCGAACGGAAATGCGTTGTTTTGGCTTCGCGTCATTTATTCCCTGTAGTTACCATCAAGTGGAGACCATTGGATGATTTCATGATCGTTGGCTGTTCTGACGGTGCTGTATACGTTTGGCAAATGGAAACCGGTCACCTGGATCGAGTTTTACATGGTATAACGTTTGATCTTAAACCATCGTAATGATCGATTTAAACAGTATTATAATTGTTAAATTGTGTAATCAGGCATTATAGCTGAGGAAGTGTTGTACGCCTGTGACGAAAATATAATAGCAACAACTGGCTCTACCGGAACTGTCGGCGAATTAGGCTTAGCAAATCCTGCAGTTCATTTCTTCAGGTAACATTGTCTTTTTACTTACTGTTTACAAATTATGTTTACACATTATATTTTATAGTAGAGATATAGTCAAGATTTTTATATTTTAATTTCGTCCCACACAAACTTTACTTTTTCAGAGGTTTGAGGCACAGAAATCTATCGGCCATTCGTCACGCCACGCAGCGTGGACTACACCAGCTGCAACAACTTCACGGTGGCCATGGTAACGACCACGGCAACCAGATTCGAGCTAAAGGTGCACCGCTCACGATCCAGGGCTTCCGCAGCAATCCCAAGGATCCAGAGAGCCACATTTTGTTCTTCGACATCGAGGGCCTCATAGGTAAAGTTACAACCCCTCACAAATTTATCTTTCTTTACAGGAAAAGGATGTATAACCGATACAGGAACATTGTAAAAGAAAAAATAATGTTGCGATCTGAAGCTCGGCTTTATCGTTTTTTGTCTGAATGTGCTTTATTCATAAAGAGACGAATTTTCGATGTTCTAACAGTACAATTGTTGAGCGACGAGTACGGCTCTATGTCGCCCGGGTCATTGGAGGCGCAGGGTTTGATTTCAGCCACGGAGTATCAGAAAGTAGCTGCCCTTACGCAGTCGGCTAGTCCCGATGCGCATAAAAAAATCGCAGGTGAGAGAACCAGGAATACCTCTCCCCCCTGCCCTTTTAGAATCACTTTATCTTTAGAAGCCAAATTATCGTTTTAAAAACTAAAATGAGTATTAGGTTTAAAAGTAACTTATATTTCTCAAGCTATTGTAAAAATAATCATTTAAAATAATTGAATAAATACGAAAAAAATGGAGTTGAAAAAATGGCCTTATGTCTTTGGTATTCTTTGTTGATTAACAAAATATGCTTTCTTGTGCTTTGTAATTTCTAAAAGATGCTTAATAATAAATGTATTTTTGGAAAATTTTCGATAAAATTCTATTGAAAAGACATATCTCTTAATTGAGCAAATACAAAAGAGCTTAAACTATTTACTGCTTTAAAAATACTTGACTTGGAATAATATAAAAAAGAAATACTGGTGACTAAAGGGTTAAGGATGTAGTGATAAGTGAAAATTTACCCTAGAGGTATCGCATGTTATACGAGGAAAAGCTCTGCCAACCAATTGACTAATGTGAACACATTTATAGACTTTTTCGGTCGTGTCAAGGATAAGGCAGGCGACTTGGAGAGAACGCTGAAGGAAAAGGATCGACATGGTACCGTGCTGTAGCCACATGCTAGAACTTTGTTTTTTAATCCTTTCTCGTGAAGAAATTTTATTTCTTGTTGTTTTCTCAATTATGTGTTTATTGCTATAGTGTTGTCCACGCTAACTAATTACTATATTTTTATATAAAAATTATATAATTTATAATTTATTTATAGCAAGCAGTACTTAATTTAATCTTAATAATAGATATATTAATTATTTTATAAATATTATTATTTTGGATTGAAAAATCTAATTGAAAAGGTGTTGCTTATAAAGCTTATGTAGTTCACGTTTGATTTTCATTACATTAGTAACTAAAAACTCTGCACTTAGTAAATAGCCACGTTTATATTGCATACAACAGATTTCTTAGACACTATTTCTTTAAAATAATTTTAGTTATACATTTTTTTAAATACATTGTAATATTTTATTTTGAATAACCAAAGCTTTTATTTATTTTATTCTAAGTATATTATTATGTAATTAATCCATAGTAACCTTATATTTCAATTGATTTTTTAATCGTTTATAATGTACTTTAATATAATTATTTTATTAGCCTTAAGTTTCAATGTGAGGACTTACAGTTGAATGTTTCAACCTTATATCATAGCAAAAATGTGTGTGAACATTCATTCAGACTTATAAACATAGAAGTCTGTAGGTCCTGCATGCAAACTCTATATTGTTATCTTCTTTTCATGGTTTTTACTTGTTGTTAGCTTATTTGTCAATAAAGTGTACATATATTTATGTGAACGTTCAAATGAATCGCTAAAGGGAGAATTTTTGTATAGGTATAATTGCTAAGATGAAGGAGGGCGCTGAGAATGTGCATACTAAAATTCAGGCCAAAGTGGAAAGTGTTGGCCTAAAGCCGTCGACTCTCGATGGCAAAGGTTAGAAACAATGTTTGCTTTGCAAAAAGAAATTTATTCATAATATTCGTTGCAGGCCTCTTATTGTTAAGCATGAATTTTACGTTTTACACGTTTTGCTTTTACGATTTAATGTTATATGGGCATCTAATGTGCGACAGTACTTCGAAGAAGTATTCATTTAAGGATAACTCGCACGTCGTTATTATTTAACGGAATCCATTCTAATTCCTAAATGAATACTCATTTTTCGAACGATCGGCCTGTACTTAATCGTATCATCAATATATCCTGCTTACTTTTATTTTCAATTATACTTTTTCTTTCTCAATTCTTAGCAAGTGGTCCTCGCCCAACGAACTACAAAGATTGCTTTTTTCGAAGGCATGCACATTCACTTCATCATCATTAATTTCGCTCATTTCAGTTCTCAACTAAATATGTATAATGGCCATACACTCCAGAATCACTTACAATTTTAATTTTTCTCACTGTACATGGTAAACATCCTCTGATTATTTTACAAAAACAATGCTAGAGGCACGTTTGATTTTAATTACGTTGTTTTGACACGTGAAATGTTTAAGTACCCTGTCATTGCGTCGTTATTTTATCATCGCATTAAAAGTTTAATTTATGTTACAATGTCATATTATTTAATAATATCATCGGTAAATATTTTAGCCATAATTTTTATTTATAATGTAATTTACTCAATATCATTGCTACCAAATTATATATTTACACCTTGTTCATGTTCAATTAATATCTTTTGGTATTCGATAGGTGATGGCTGGAATAACGATAGCGGTAAGAATTCGCTGAAACGTAATGGAGCTTTTAACGAGCCAAACTCAACCATGGAAATAGCTCAGTTGTTGTTAAGTTTATTACACGCCTGGGGAATGGATCCGGATCTCGATCGTGTATGCGAAGGAAAATTAGGTTTGCTAAGACCAATGGTACCAGTTTCTTTTGGAGTCTTATCAAAAGGAGGTACGTCGAATTTCTCAAATCTAATTTATTCATTACACCGTAATATTTTTATAAAATTCGCTCTAATAATTTTCAGGATACATGTCATTTTTACTTCCAACGTGGCAAACTCAGCTGGAGGCTGTAATAGGCGAACCACCCCAGTCGCAGCTGGACCAACGTTTACCAGCAGAACTAGTCAGACAGGAGATGCTTACGCGTGTCTTCACCGCACGGGTACACTGGGAACTATCGACCACGCTTACCAGCAATCATTTACTGGCTGTCGTGGCATTATCTAATACTCTCATGTCGATGAATAACGCGACTTTTGTTCCCGAACAAGAGAGAAATCGCAAAATGCACAGGTGATATATTGATTTTTTTTTTTATTTTAAGTTTAATCGTTAATTTTGTGCATTCTATTTGTATTATATTTCAAATCAGCTTTGATTTTTTGAAGTATCATATGAATTTTGTTTAATTAGGCCAGGTAATAGGCCCGTTAACTGGAACAAGGCGGAGGAGGAGAATGAAGAGATGTACACGGTGCAACAGGCACAGATCAAGCAGGGCTGGTCCCTATTGGCAACGCTGCATTGTGTATTGTTACCTGATAAGGTTGCCGACCAAGGTGGATCCAAGACGTTCAAAAGACCGCAGGTCGAAATGATGGCTCGTCGGTGGCAGCATCAGTGTCTAGAAGTACGTTTCAATTCTTAATTATGCATATTCTTCAATCTTATAAATAAAACAAATTACAAATTATTTTAGATAAGAGAGGCCGCGCAAGCGCTCCTTTTAGCTGAATTAGGAAGAATGGGACCGAAAGGTAGGAAGACACTTGTAGATAGTTGGGCACCGTATTTGCCAATGTACAGCAACCAGGAGCCCATAGCTCCGCAATCGCAAAACCAGAGCCCACCTCCCGGTAGTCCATCACCCACCCACGAGCAACAGGAGCCTGAAGATGATGAGGAAGAAGAACTGGCTGAAGGTACATCTTTTACATAGTACCCTATAATTATTAACTAAACAATATTGTTTTAATAAACAAACATTTTTTGTCACAGAAATGAGTATATCGCGCAAACCTTCGAGCGCTGCTGAGCTAAAGCGTAAGCAGACGACAGCTGTCGTTCTATTGGGCGTAATCGGGGCGGAGTTCGGTCAAGACGTGGCGCAGAACAACCAGAAGCGTGAAAACGATCAACGGCGTAAGAGCTCGGTTGTCGAGGGCTTCGGTATCGGCAACAACAACTTGTCCCGTCTCACGAGCATGGCATTGACGCATCTGCTCTACACTCCCCATACACCGAAGCTGCCGCTTCACACGGCTCTAAGAAGAGCCGCCATCGATCTCGTCGGCCGTGGGTTCACCGTCTGGGAGCCATACCTCGACGTATCTAGGGTAAAAAGACGTTTTATAATTTCTCTAAAAACTTTGATTGGCGTATGCTTTAACATAAATATTTGCCTAACAGGTGCTTCTGAGCCTCCTGGAGATGTGCTGCGACGCCGACAAGCTTGTACCAAGCATGACTTACGGTTTGCCGCTTACTCCTGCAGCGGACAGCTGTAGAACCGCGCGTCATGCACTTACCCTCATAGCCACGGCTCGACCGGCAGCTTTTATCACTACGATGGCCCGCGAGGTTGCCAGATACAACACGCTGCAGCAGAACGCGCAGACGCTCAATGTGAATCTCGGCGCCAGTGTCTTGGCACGGGCTAAGCCAGAGATTCTACGCATCGTTGAACAGCTGATCGATAAGATGCAGAGCGAGATGAGCGATTTGTTAGTGGAGGTGCGTAGAATAGGTGTTGAATGGTAGGATGATTTTACATGAGGGATTGGATTAATAATATGAGGGGATTTTGGTTGTAGGTGATGGACATTATTCTGCACTGTCTCGATCCTGGACATATAAAGACGAAGCCATTGAATGAAGTCTTCCCTGCCGTCTGTAAATTTAATCAAGTGAGACTATATGAATTTTTTTGTGTTTATAGGTGAGATTGTGAATAATATTTATATCATGTGATATATTATTTTTTATAGGTAAGCCATTATCCCGCAACCCGCCGAATAGCTGTCGGCAGTCGTACCGGTCACATTGCCCTTTATGAGTTGCGCGGCACGGTCAAGTGTCAGACCATAATTGCACATCAAGCTCCGGTAACCGCTTTAGCTTTCTCGCCGGAAGGCAAATACCTCGTGAGCTATTCGTGCAATGAGAATAAGTTATGCTTCTGGCAGGTAAGTGTCAAAATTCTAAACAAGTATTCCCTCTAAGAAATAAATTATCTAAATGTATTTCCTTGGAAAATTGCAGCAAATTAGCAGCGGAATGTTTGGTCTTGGAAACTCACAAATTCGCTGCATCAAGTCCTACAGCACTGCGCCAATAAATGACGTGGCCAGGTTGAATCCGATGAGATTAGCCCGTCTCATCTGGATCAACAATCGCACGGTCACGCTCATGCTCGCCGATAGTTCGGAAACTCGCTTTAACGTTTGAATATTTGTGAAAATAATTTTCGTGGAGTTTGTTCAGATGATTCTTTACCGGCGTAAACAAATTGAGATTGCACTTGATCTAAGTAGAATTTTTACATATATATATACTTGTATTCAAAATTGTGATTGTGAACCAAAAATCTCTTTGAATCGTTGTTATTTTCTATATTAGATGAGGTACGAAGCATTCAGTGCAGGTTACATAAGATTTGATGAAAGTACAAATTTCCATAGCGATGGTTTACAATAAATGATTATTCTTATTTATTATTACACTTGTCGATACGTAAAGATTAAAAATAATCCAAATATTTGATATCAACTTGAGTAGTATTTAAAAAATTTTCAATAGGTCAATCTCAATAACTCCGGTTTATCAACAATAAATTATAATATTTGTTTATTATTGTTACGAAATTCTAGAACGAAGTGAGACAAGTTTTGTCTTCTTCAAATTGATTATACCGATATATAGCCGTACTTACGTGTTTACGAAAGAAAACTATATAGAAGGCTTTGCTTGACATTGGTAAGTTTTAATTATCGAATGTCTGGCGAACTGAAGAAAAGAAAGTAAACAACCAAAACACCGCCCAGGTCTAAACATGTACATAAATTGCAATTAACCAGCCGTATATTGATGTGATTACGAGAACTTTTAAATCTTAAAAAACCACTTTGCAAAGAAATTAAAAAAACGAACATAAAAAATTTTAGAAATTGTAGTTGATATTTTCATTATAAGTAACATTGATTTATTGAGGTTGGTTTGTCTGTGAAAGCGCTTAGAATACAGCATTCCTATGTAATGTACATATTAATACAATACATTTCCTGCTATTTATTTTTATGTCCAATGATTTCCACATAAATGTAATGACAGTCTTGCTAACTGATGTATTTACGTTACGCTTTAGTTTGAAAAGAGCTTACTGTAATGTTAAGACAATCAACTATCACTTGGAAGTAAATGAAAAATATGTGATCATAATAAAGTTTCGCAGTAGATTTTGTCTAATTCAGCGAAAGAAAAGAACAATAATGTAAAAATATCAACTATAATCTTTATAAAAACTTGTTACGGAATAATATTTACAAAAGGTTAAAAATACGTGTTATGAAAGTTGTTTGAAAAGTTGATTTTTTAAGATTGAAAAGAAACCGTAGCATTAATGCTAATCTTGAAACTCACCTTCGTTGGCTACAGCAGTCCTTCGATATTTTCTATACAACTGTACATTTTCCTCTGTAAATCGTAGATGCGATATTTTTTAGAAGTAGACAGATATTTTTCTTTGAATCATGTAGCTGCTACAAATTAGCTGCACGTGACAGATGAAACTATATGCACAAAAATTCTCTTACTCAAGTTATGCTTCTGATGAATTTTGTTTAATATGTTGATCTTTGCAATGTTCCTATGATTTAGATTTAAAATTAACTACTAGTGCATATTAACCCTTAAACGGCTTTATGACTCACTGACACAGTCTAGTTTTTAATTTATAATCAAGAAATATCTTTTTCGGAAGACCCACATTGCAATAATATTTACTTTCAAAACAAAATTTTCAACAGTATCCAATTACATTATTATGTAAAATATAAATCTATAATTTAATCAGTATCTCTAAATTTCATGAAGATGATGAACTCTTTTTAAGGGTAAAGCTATTAGGTAACTTGCAATTTATACATCGTCAAAGACGCACACATTTATAGCCTGAAAATGATTATTCTAGTTTTGATAAATATAAGCAAAATATTTAATTTCATTCTAATACAGAAAAATAAAAAATGTCAGGATCGTAACTAGAGTAAGACTACTTCTCGACTTTATTTTGTAGAAAGACTTTTATAAGCGCATTGTTACATACAATAACAATATGCGAAAGCAAGAGATGTGCACGTGAAGAGATTTTGTACCGCAGCAACGTGCTTCAAAGCGAACTCACTGAAACATTGTAAAGATCCTAGTAGCGTTCGTACGTGATTGTCGGAACTATTTATTTTTACCATTTAAATTTTCACACGGTGACAATAAAAATGGCTAGCTTAATTTTACCATATATTTGTTACCTTTTAAACTATAATAGGAACGTCGTTAAGTTCGTTGTTGAACGAAAAGGAAAAAAAAAATAATCTGAGAAATAGTATTACGCTTGCATCTAGACAAATCTATTGTAAAAAAAGTAACTATATATTAATATTCGAGTAACGGCATAACTTATTGTTATCGTATTGCGCGAATTGTAATTTGCCTTCCGGATCTTTGACTTGCTGGCGAGCAAAGAGTGCTTTTCTCATTCTTTTTTTTTATCGTATTATTATTATTTCTCGCGTCTTTGTGTTTTCTTATGATGTTTTTATAAAACTGCAATTTTAGACATTTGCGCGAATGTATTACACATATCCCTTTGTTATATGGTGATCCTCGTTAATTGTATCATATTATTAGTCAAATTGTATTATACATGTACGTTTTACTAATTTCTCAAAAGATTACAATTAATAACCAGACATGTGTACCTTTCCGAGTATACACACAAGTTTCGTTATTATTTTAAAACTGGAATGAAAGCTTTACATTGTATCAGCCGCGCAAGTAGTTTTACGCTGTCTGTTATCACGTTCTATTGTTACCCTCGTTTTTATGCATAAGTTTTAAATTATTTCGAAAGAAGAATAAATTTTTTAATTTATTATGTGCAAAGAAACTTTGAACACCGTTGTATTTATGAAATTATTATATGTAATGCAATGAAGGATAAACGCTTTAAGTAATCAATGTGAACTTGTTAGACGAAATCGTAAATAAATTAAATGCCAAGGCAATTATACAAGGTGCCCATGTCTGTCGCGGTAATTTCTGCACGATGGGGATAGCCATCGAGTCTTTGATCCTGGAGTGAAGTCACGCTTAATTATTATTATTATTATTATATATTGTAAAATTTTCAGTGTTGCATCGGTTTCGTCGCGTCGCGGCGCGGCTCGCGTGCTTCCAGAGCAATACCTATATTACACACCCACGCGCCTGAGTACAGCATCGCGAGCCACGCAAACAACTGCCTTGTGGAAAAACTGATGTGGAAGAGCTTCGTTATTATTGATATATAAATGTATTATAGATAGCGGAAGTGCGCGTTAACCAAAATAATGCACGAGGAGATGAAAGATGAATGGGAAAAAAGAAAATGAAGAGGGAGAGCCCGATGAGCGTTATATATTTGTTGTTATCGCTAGCGTGTATTTATCAAATGTATTTAAGCTCATCCATTAATGAAACAGAAAATGTATTACCGATGGAATATTATATTATAATATATATGTATATATATACACACACAAGTTGGAGTGCGTATCTTTATTTTTCGAGTAACCTTTTATCTTCGCCATCGTAAATTATGGTCGCGTAATACAACTAACAATTTAGAAGTATTTATTCTTTCAAAGACGTATTGGAGCTTATGGAAAAAATACTAATTTTTTTATATATTTGTATATTATATAACACGCAGGTTTTTTTATTTCACTCACCATTTGAAAAAATTAAAATCATTATTAACAATTGAAAATGAAATGAAAGTAACAAAAGACTCAGCATAGACATTTCATTACAAATACAATATCATTTTGATAGTTATTTGCCGTATAAATATGCATAGACAATCCCGGATAATCAATCTCTTATCCTCTTCATTCCCAAAAATACACACCAGACGCGGAACAATACCTCGTGTACATCCAACAGATTATTCCACTATACGCCCGGACATCGAAATAACCCCAGACCAGCAAAATTTAGATGTCTCTATTCCTGTCGCCCCGTTAATCGCTTCAAATTAGAACATACATATCGCATTATCGCATGCCATACCATCTGACTATACCTATACACACTCTCAGTAGCAATATATCGATTGTCGTCGTCTCGCGTGGCGGCGAAGTTCCTTCGAGTAGTCCTGCGCGACAAACAACGACGTCTGCATGCTAATTAGTCGACGGGGATGATGATGCGCACGCGCGATTATATGCGGCGCGACGCGGTTTTGTTGCGCAAAAAGGATTCGGCGAATTTTTTTTTTCTTTTCATTCGGCGCCGGGCTCAAGACCGATGATCCGTTATTTTGCGGTGGTTTGAAGTTTTGCCGTTATAGCTTTTAATGTAGCGTGATTTTCCGAAGTTCAAATCTTTTATAATTTTTTATAAATTATAAAATTACTTCATTTTTTTTATAATAGAAATTATATAATTCTTTCATTCAGTTTCCTAGATATTTTCTTTGACTGCTAAATATAATGTTTTATTGATTTGCCTAAGTACATGCCTATACACATTCTAGCTGAGCCATAAAAATTATATCTCGCATTTTTCCCTATCGTATTCCCATAGAAGATCAATTAACAGTTACGTAATTTTTCTATAGTACACTGAGAAAAATGTTGTAGTAAAAGTTACTATAATTGTAGTAACGCAGGGACAAACTGACAATATTGAAAAT
>JAYJLV010000056.1:10610920-10628655 GCA_036873485.1 Torymus texanus
GCGGGTGGAGAAAGAGAGAGAAAGAGTGATTCACGGGCACAGAGCGAGGCGATAAGTTACGTATCGGCGATTTCCGATTGTGATGCTGTATATATGGTTTAAAGGCTGAGTTTGTGATTCATAGTTTTTTTGGAGCAGAAAAAAAATATAATGTTTCTTAATATTTTTTAAAATACCGTATAACAACATAATGGATCTGTAAAATCGGATGAAGTTATTAAAAAATTCCTGTCACCCTCATTTTTAACATATATAATATATACTTATCTTGTAAAATAATCATCCTCATATACATAACTGCGTATATACAGCAGCCAATAATTTTAGACAACCGCATAGCGTTTCTTCATCATGTAGCAAATAAGAACCACTCGACGATAAGTAGAAAAATATGTATCGCCCTACAATTATCCCCCTACCAACCGGAAACGACTGAATAGTTGCATTAGTCGGCCACCCCCGTTTTTCCCCTCTAAACCCCTCTAGCGATATATCGGAAGACATCCAAAAATTACACGCATTATTGCCACATATATACACACACACACACACACACTCGACACGACGACAATAAATCCGACGAAACTACCCTTCCCGTATAGCGACGAGCAAAAAAAAAAAAGGCTGCCAACGCAGCGTGCGACGCGATGACGAATGGCACCGTCGTATAGTCGAGCGGTATAGCGAGTGATGCTTTTGATGTTTGACTGTAAGCGTGGGTGGAAGAGTAGTATCGGCTGTGTGCGCGCGCACAGTACAAAAAAGCGGAAGAAGAGAGAGAAAGAGGAAGAAGAGAATAGTGCGTAACCTTAATGGGCGGTCCCAGGCGCGTGCGCGTCGTAGGAGATTAATTTTCGTATTAATAGATGCCCGGGGAGGTTGAGGAGAAAGAGAAGGAAAAGGAGAAGGAAGGTGGATGTTATGGTTGCTGGAGGTGAGGATATTTTGTTGTTTAGTTGGGTAGGAAAGAAGTGGTGGATGGTTGGGGGGAGAGGTGAAGGCTTTATGGTAGCTGTTAATTTTTCGTGAGTTTGCTATAATGTGTAATTAATGGTAATGTTGAGTGTAAATAACGAACATATTTCTCGTGACTCGGCAATAGGATGGAAAACGATCAAAACTAAATAAAAGTGAATGACTTTTATATCCACAAATCAGCAGGACATTCTATAACTACATTATAACGCTTATATCTATATAAGGATTTGCTAAAAATTTGTTTCAATTTTATATAATTGAGTGAATTTATCGATCTGTATGGCGACTTATATCTGCGATATACAGATTGATAAATTCTATGAACTCGTCCGGGAAGCTAAACCACCATGATGGTCGTGGTTTAGCATAAAAAATCGGACGAGTTAAAGTTGCTTTCATTGTATTGGTCACTTAAGTATACGACTAATTATTTCTATACTAGAATTATTCAAACCACCTAGTGGTGAAAATACGTACCACATACTTGATCAAAATAATTGTTAGAAAGTTCAAAAACAAGCGATGATTTCTATAAATCCAAACAAACAAATAAAATTATATACGATTAATTCATTAACACTATATCCTATACAACTTCCTCCAATCCTTCTTCAACGTTCGATCTTTTCTACACGCCCTCTTGCACTTATACACACATGCAGCTCTCGAATCGCCGCACTCTTGCTGCATTATTATCATAAATAATTGTCGTGACGCGCGACTGACAGACAGACAGTCAGTCCCTCGAGAAGCGTCGGTTCTCTTTCGCACCCTATACCGTATATGTATATATCTATATGACAGCCATGGCGAATCTCACGCGCGCACTCGCGTATAACGTTTCTATTGTCGTTATAGTACGAGTGAGAGAAATCCATATAACACGCGTTTTGAAAATATATAAGTGGCGTACACGCGCGTTATGTGCGCAATGCTTATAATGTATAAGAGTATAGAGCGAGATTCTCAAGCGTTATGAGTTCGTAGTGGAAGTGTGCGAGGGTGTGGGACGAAGGGTGTAGATATCTTTTATATAGTATTATAGCTTGGCGATCTGATGTATGTACAATGGTTATTGAATGCACGTGGCGATGTATATGAATGAATCGCTAGCGAATGGATTTAGAAAGTCTAATTTTGTTAGTATACATGATATGGAATTTCAGATTTTGACGTTTCTCGCGCTGTGAATTTTGAATGGCATACCTATATTCGAGAATATAAATTCCGCTTATATGCAATGTGTTAAATTATGCTACTGCTAGTTACGAGTATATAATCCGATTAAAAAATAACGCGGCACGTTAGAAATATTTAGTTCGCTAGTATGAATAATTCGATTAATAAATAGACGATCGACGCTTGCTTCAGTTATGTGAATGGCCGGCCACGTTTTATAAACTATGTTAACGAATAAAGCATAACCTGTTTACGAATGCAGAACCGCGTGATATAGTATATATGATCCTACATTGGGATCGCCGATACAGGATACGGCTGATGAATTTCAAATCCTGATGAAAATTATTACTTTTATCTATATATATATACAAACATTGTTCGGTAGACCACAATGAATATATTCGCGCGCTAAACAGATACCAGAAATAGCACGCAAACCACTTATATAGTTTTTCTTCTTGTACATAATACCGTGTATGAAACAGTAAACCCCTGTCCACATTTTCTCTACGCCGCCCATTTATATTACACCGCCCGGCATTACCCGATGCTTTACATACAGATGCAAATGCAACAGTATATATAGCAACGGTCCCGTATCACGCAATTTACGGGCCATCACTCGAACTTTCTTCTTCCTCCACCTTCTCACCAACACGAGCCATCACCCATCGTACAATAAAACCTTGCTCCCCTCTCGTGCAAAATGATAATACACGTAGCCTGATTCAATTGCAACAATGAATGTATGTATATATATATATATATATATGATCGTTCTTGGTCTCTCTCGTAAACAGCGAAATCGGCGCCGCCCCTTTCCGAGCGAGGAAACCAGCCGTGAAACGCGCGGGGGGAAAGGAAGAGCCTAGCTATGTGTACGCTTGGCGACTTTGTGACGTGATTATGCTAATGGTGTTGCTGCTACTGCTGTGCGTCTCTCTTACTCTTATTGTATAAACGAGCATTAAGGTCTCGTGCGGAAACAATGGCGGCGATGTCTTCGTGCGCGTTGAGTGCATAATATATATATATATATATAAGCGATGTATGCGAGAAGTGGAGGATGATGAGTTTGGAAAATTGCGCGTGCGCGTGGCGTTTGATAATGAGCGTTGTTGTTGTTGTTGTTGGTGGTGGTGGTGGATGTATAGAGGATTTTTCCTTGGGAGGTTGACGGGGTGGTTGTTGGTGAGGGAAAGTGGAGTGTTCAAGGTTTTGGATGGGGAGATAATAGGTTTAAATTGTTTTTAAATGAGGAGATGAAGTGGATGTTGACGTCAAGGGATTTGAAGAGTTACGATCTGTTTTAGTGATTATAAGAATAATACTAATTTATTTTTCTGCTTACTTTCTTTAAAATTAAACCAGCATTATAACTCTATCATTTAATTACTAAATATTTTAATGATCTCTGCATCGAATTACTTAGTTAACCATTAAATATTAGGATCCAATTTCAAATCTTAAATGAAACGTGTGAAGTTAAGCATATAATATCTTATAATTAATAATTAAGTTCATTTTTGCTATAGCTTTCATTCTTCTAGTGTAAGCAGAATATAACTTTTCGCCAAGAAATAGTTTTTTCCATTAAACTAGATGAGAATTTTATACATTTTATTATCACGAGAGTGAGAGAGATAGAATATAACGAAAGACGACTATTTTCTTTTACAGCTCTCTGAAAAGTATTGCCAACGAATATTTAATTCCAGAATTTCTTATTCATATAAGCTTTTTAATAATACTATTAAATGATTGTCAACCCGTTTCCGATCCAGAAATAACTACCAGGATCATTTCGCTGGTATTTAATTTTTAGTAACATTAATTTAGTAAAAATTTAAACTCTATAAAAAATAATGATTTTGTTAGGGAATATAAATGATTATTTTTCATAATGCAAATCCCCCGCGTAAGAAATTTCTTTGTCATTTACTTTTCCCCTTTCGCTGCTCTTCATGTGCGTCTAGAGTGTACGTCGAAAAATCACTTTGTCCCCGCTTTTCGTCCTCCATGGATGTCAAAATATGACAGCCCTTTCGACTCGCCATTTTCTCCGGCCTTCCATTAGACGGGGGGTCGTATACAGGGCTAAGCAACACCGAATGGGGGAGACTCATTTTGCTTTATTTCATGTGAAATATATTCCGAATTAATAAGATAATTGTTTAATTACTGAAATAATTATTTAAAAATAAAAGTTTCGGCGATTTTTTTCCTTTTGGACTTTCGTGTAAAAGTTTGCTTTTGGAATTAATCAATTTAACATTTTTTTTTTAATACAATCGACAATTTTTTGTAATGCTTTTATGTATCGTCTAACAACTTGCTACTAAGGACAAAGTTCAGAACTGAAATAGTAATTGGTATAAATAACGATTTTATTCGATAAAATTCCAAGGGAATAAATGCAAGTGGTTACAAAAGTGCGTCGCAGTGCCACCTACCATATAACGGCACAAGCACGAAGGCAGATTTCTGCATTATTCGCAGATGAAACGTCAACGAAGTAGATTATTCCAGACTTCGTTATTTTAATGTTACTAATTGTAGACGTTGTAAGACAAAAATACTGTACAGCAGTTTACATTAATTGATTATCCTATACTTAACATATTATACAGATGGTTCACCTTTAGTAGGTTTCATATTGGGTTTGTAAATGTGATGGTAGTTTGGTAGAATTTTCATCAGATAATCCAATTGTCCAATTTGTGGCTAAAATATAAGTTACATTTATTATCTTGCAAAATATTCAATTGAATATAATATATGTTACTTACATATGGTTTATCATTCATTTCTCTTCGCTCGTAATTACTTCCGTAAACAATTGTATTTTCAGTTACAGTTTCTTGTTGCATTAACGAGCAACCTGTGCCTATTATACAGCCATTAGTTATTTCTACTTCTTTACTGACAAAAGCTAAAACATAAAAGGGCTTGAAATAAGAAAAAATATTTGTATATACAATTTTAAAAATTAATTATTTTCTTCATGACTTTACCTTTACTTTCTAAAATATTATTATCACCAACTTTAGAGGCTTCGCAAGTGCTATCTACTTCAAATACATTATAATTCCCAATGATTTGAACAGGTGTTGCATTTTGTTCTGAAGATATCCTAAATGAATGAAAGATGAAACATGAATAAATATCTGTACAAATATTGGTAACATAATACACATACAAATTTTTTACCTATTGATTATAGTTGCCATTTCTTCAATAATATTTCCTTCTCCTATAATAATTGGACCAGCTTCAGCAAGAATACTTGCTCGAGGATGCACTACTGTCCGAGGACCTATTGTTATGTCCCCTTTTAATACAGCTTCCTCACATACTATTGCTCCAACTCCGACCTTAACGCTAAATAATAGTTTGAAGTATAATATATTAAAACCATTAGAAAAAATTATCATAAATTTTCAGTCAAAAATTAAAAAGATAACATGACATAACCTAAAAAATTTCAAAAACATACAGTAACAGACCCATATCCCTATATTTTTAATAGATAAAAAGGCAGATAGAAACAGATTCGAATAAAATATTTCAAAATTATTCTTACGTCGGACGTCGACCAGCTGCAGACATGTCCGACATTCTATTATCAACAAGCAGAGAACACCTATGCAGAGTGCAGACAACAATAGCAGACTTTCAAAAATAGATGGGGAGAAAGCGCCACCGTGACCGTAAAGCGGGAAATACGAATTTTAAATTTGTCCAATTCAGTAAGTTTAAAATAAAAATTCGATTTTCATTATAAAACTTACATTTTTCAATATTGTTATATAATATGAAAGTTTGATATATCGTGGAAAAATAAATATAACGTAAAAAGTACAGAGAATGCTTTTGCAATGAATAGTAAGCTTTGTTTAATTTTTAATTTACAGCAATTTAGTGAAGCATTATACAAAGTTTTCCTATAGTTATATAATAGATAAATTTGGTACGATATGATACGTATTTTATTACATGTAGATAAAATCAACATAATTTGGATGAACATGAAATAAATTTAATAATTTTAATCGTCCAAAAAAATAGCTTCGGAATTTCTTCTTGTATCTAGGTAAAAGCGATAAGCACGGATTATTATCAGTAAAAGTAGCTATACATTATCTCGCACTTGTTCGTAATCATTACTTTTTTCTATTCCACTTTTACAACGGCTTATATATTCAAATTGTTAGTCACAGTTTGTTTTTCACAATTCTCCGTACGAAAGATAAGCTCCATTACGTTATAGAAATTAGAGAGATATGAACAATTTTATGGTTTTATTACAAGAACATTTACCAATTATATTAAAAACTTGGTGCAAGAAAAGGAATTTTGATTTTTCTTATCGATATATATATTATATTGAGATATAGCGAGATAATTAAAATTTGAAAAATTTACTATGCAGTAAACAAATAATAAAGCAGTTATTATTTTTATAGTTATAATGATAACGCACCCAAACCGAAAACTGAGTATCTAAAGTGATAAACTATTATCGCAAATAAATGATATAAAAATATTGCTATCAAATAAAGCAACAATGAACAATCATAAAAAAGATAATAAATAAAAGAAACAAATATTTTTCTTTTAATCTACTTTATTAGTAATTTTTAATTTTCCAATAACATCAGAACCAATAGTGCATGCATACTCGCAACGACTCTATTACGCGAATGGCGAAAGCGTCAAACGTCATTCAAGCTCTCGAACACTATATATACAACTTCAGAATGAAATACACCCGCTTTCCCGTTCGCGAACGCGCGTGAAAACCGCAAGGCCGTGTCGTTTCATTCAGACCGTCAGTCCATTGAATCTTCTTCTCACTTTCTAGTAGCAAGTCTCCTGACAATACTTAGCGCGTCGACAGCTTTTGTGTCGTCATATGCGACCAAGACACGTACAGTAGTATAACGTAGACGGAAATAGACAAAAGTAAAAGACGATGGCAATTTCTCAGTTTCGCGCGAGTGCTAATTACCGGGAGCGCGGAAAATTATTTACGCATTCGGAAGCTAATATATGGCGAAGGGTTTTGAAATGGTAATATGGGGAGTTTGTTTGGTTGGTTTGTTGGGATTAGATTGAATGAAAATTAGGAGGATGATTGTATTTGTATAGAGGTATTGTTTTTGGGAATAATAAGAGAGTGACAATTTTCTGTTCTTTTTTTTCAAATTAATTCAAGTCATTGAATGTGTATGATATTTTATTAATATAGAAATGTAATTATTTAGTTGTATTCAATATATAATAATAAAGTCGAAAGAAATATATCTGTATATAATATTACTTTTGTATATGCAATATTTCTCAATCCCTTGAAAATTATTTTTAACTTAAAAAAAAAAGAAATAAGTTTTACTTTTTACCGTGACAGCGGGAATCTTTCACTGATACTAAAACATGGTGGAGTGAAAAGGAAATTCAGAAAAAGGATTGTCAGTAAAAATTATCTAATACAATAAATAAAATAAAGAAAAGTAAGTATTTCAGAGAATAGAAAGTACACCCGTAATATTTTTTCTTTCTATATTTCTAAACAAAACGGATATAAAATATTACATCGAAATGAAAAAGAAGAAGAAAAAAAATACTCGTAAAATTAAGTCGTTATAAAACACCTATAATAAAACTGACGAAATGTACAAGTACTCATCTACGAAAAAAAACCAAGACGATCATAAAATTAAAACGCGAACACTTGTGCTACCAAAAAAAAAATGTGCCGCGAGTAAACAAAAGCTCTGTCTCTCACTCTTATATGTACGCACACATAAATTTCCAAGTCATTCAAAGACACCTTGTACATATATACCCGCAAGACAAGTACAGTTAGTTAGCGATCTCCTTTTCGTGGTATCACACCGAGATAACGTTCTATATAACCGATTGTCACCCAAGATAAAACCTCCACTACACACACACATGTGTGTGTATATATATATATACATGTAGCTTTGTTCTTTTCGATATACCCGAGAAAATTCCTCACTTATACGTAATAATATTCATTCTCCACGACGCACGTAAACGCAAACACGACTAAGATTCGGTATATATGTACATACATATGTAGGTATATGATTGTACTGCAAGAGAAATAAAGAATCGAGCGACGATTTATCGCGTAAAGATAATTAAGGCAAATTATTTATGACAGCTGTATTAGGCAAAAAGAACGCGTATAGCTGTTATCGCGTTCTCAAAGCTATTACGATCCTTGTGTTTGCTGTCTGGTGCCAGCCGCAACGTGCATGGAAAATAATAAGCGACATTTTTCGTGGCGCACGCGTGTGCGCAAGACTGTTAAAATTTTTCGTCAAGGTGATATATACGCGTGTAATGGAGGCGGGATTTTATCGTATGTGCGAGCTTTTAGTTGGAGAATTAAACAGTTCGTGGAAAACATCGGTTTCTGATTGTTTAATGTGAAAGTTATGATTTTTTTTATTTAGCGAAAAAGTAGAGTAGTTTTTTGAAAAATTAGGTGATAATATAGTATTTTAAAGTTTACAATTACGAGGATAATGAATTTTATGTTACCTTTTATTTCTTCGTTTGAAAGTTTCGGTTTTTATAACTTTGTTTGTAAGAAACCAAAGTTTTTATGTTACTTTACGTAAAACACAGTACGCGGTCGTGCATATACTAACGATTAAAATAATAGATTTTCAAAAACTAATGTCGCTTTTTCAATTTACAAACAAATTCTTTCAAACGAGTGCTTTAAATTACAAGTCATAGCAAAATATTCAAAATCGGATCATTCTAAAATTCAATGCAAAGTTAAAAAAAAAACAAAAATAATCCCGTCGCATATCCACGCATATATAGAAAAACATAACAACAGACCGAACTAGCAAACAATTCACGCATGAACGTCAGAATAAACCTGCATCAACCACCTCACCTCTCTTTCTCTCGTGCTCTGACCCCCGCTAACCGATTCGTCATTCTCACTCTCCACGCTACCATTCCCCCCTCGCCATTCTCAGAACCCCGCGTACAACAAAAAAAAAAAAGAAAAGAGAACGAAGACGCGAAGAGAGTAATACGTATAGCACCAACTCCAAGAGCAATCTAAGCAAACGCACCGGGTCGACTTTTACGCCGTTTAGCGCCGAGCTATGTGTATGTATGTATATCGAGCACAGCTCTAATCAACTCACCGGTAAGTTCAATGACCTCTCACAACGCATATATACAACACCATCAGTATATATACCTATATGTGTGTATACCTTGTGAATGGGCAAGGGTCATTTCGCGCGCTTATGTTATAATAATGTATGCGCGCGGCGGCAGTGGCGTAGCTTTTTGTCTTCGCAAAGCGGCGTGGAAAGGTGTATTATTGCGAAGTAGGAAGAAAGAAAGAGAGAGAGAGAGAGAAAATGTGTATAATATCTTTATAGGTTTGGGGAAGAGATATAGCGCGGGTTGTTGGTGCGAAAGCGCGTTGCTTGCAGCAGGACACAGAAACAAGTTGTTTTGTATATTGTATATACATGTAGAAGAAAAGAAGGAGTGTCGTATATAGAAGAACTATACTACCTTTTGACAGAATATGTAATATGTAAAATTAGTTTGTGCTTAGAATGCTTTGAGACGAGATATTATTATACATTATACATAAAGAATCGATGATTCCTGGTGCCACATATATTCGTTTTCGAAATTTCACTAGGAATCATTCACAATACTTGCGCATAAAAAAAGTTACAATTTCACAACGATAACGTACAATATAATATAAATATACATATATACATATTCCTTAACTACTAAAAATGATAACAATTTCAACACAATATATCGTTACAAATATAACCCTTTCTCCGTCGTTGCAGCCAATGCGGGCATCACTATTATATATACTTGGGTGTACTTGATGACATATATACGTTAATAAAATGTATGTGAGCGTGCGTTGTGTTAAGCGACGTCCACAAAGAGAGCAAGTCCATGACAGTGTTAATATGTCACCATACTGTCGATGGAAAGCTCTCTTTATAGCGTCCGCTTTTCTCTTCTTATCGTGCTCACTTCTTCGTTTTTTCTCTCTTCTTTTCTGCTGCTGGTTTGTCATTGTAGATATATACATGTGATACTTGAAAAGAAACGTAACTATGAAGATACGTAAGAGCACAGCTGTAAAACAATTTTTACAGACGGCCCATTTGGTTCTTGGCGCGCGGTTTGTAACGTCGCTAATGCTGTTTTGAATACAGAGTGGTAGCGGTGCAATGGCGAGTTTGAAGTGATACAGAGATGAGATGAGTGTTAAGCCGAAAGCCGCAAAGTATGGTCGTACAAGGGTTATTGGTTGTGGGGAATTTGGCTTATTAAGTATATGGTGATATTGCTGTTTTAATGAGTAGGATGGGTACATTGTATAATGTAGGTTTGAGGTGGTGAAGTGAATGGCAATTGGTGATAATCGAAAAAGCATTATGTATTATAAAATCGTCACTAAACCATGTACCACAATATTATAATTCAAACACCATCGCCTTAATTAAAACCATAAACGTATAAACGATATTATACCATCACCTACGCATATTTTTCCCATCACTGACATAATATCGACAAAACAAAGCGCATCGTAAAATTGTAAAAAAAATAACTCATTACTGCAGTTCACCTACATAGACATAACAGTTCCCTATCACCCACACTTCGCGTATGTAACATATTTCATATATACACTGTATCTGCTCCCGTACGCAAATTCGAGAATCATCGTCGCTAAGCGGCGTAGAAAGAACGAAAGACAGAAAAGAAAAAAAAAATGTGAAATGTACCGATGTGGCCTCACTCGTTATCGGGGTAGTGCGAGAGAACGCGAGGTTCCTCTCCTGCCAGTTAGCGCCCGTAGTGTATTAGTGCTGCGTGCTCGTGTGGAATTGTTAACGCGTCGTGTATGCATACATGCGAGAGTATATGTAAGGTGTGATTGAAGGAGAAATTTTTTTTATGAGGAAGGGTTTCGTAGAAATTTAGTGATAAGAAAGTTGGTGGTAAAATGTTAGTTATGAAATGGCAAATTATCGTTAAGTTTAGAAACAATTGTTCTGAAAAGTATATTATATGTGCATTTTAATTTCTAAACTTGTAGATAGTAACGGATATAACGTCGACGCGTGAAAATACCATACAATGTTGTTATCACCTCGGCGTGGTAAACAATGAGGAATGACAGATGGTTTGGGACTGAAAAAAAAGGTTTTCTTTTATCCTAGGATACTGTTGGGGCCTTGTCGTATATTATATACTGCATACATATAGATGTACCCCAAGGCCTTATCTTGACACAAGACTTTTTCAAATTAGAACTGATAAGGAAAATTCCCCTTTACCGAAGCGCCTGGCAACGCGGCTCGACGACCAGGTGTATATATGGAGTTTCGAAGTAAAAACTGTTTGTCAAATTTCTATATTTTTCATGCACGTTTAATTAATAGCCTACCTTTACAAAAAATTTATAATCCACATGAATTTAAAAATGTTTACCTCTTTACCAGTGTATTTACATAAAATCGAAATATCATAAGTATAAAATTTTGTTAATTTATAAGAAATTAAAAATAGTATTCAACTGATAAAATATACTCCCCGCCTTTATTAATCTATTAAAAATTCAAACAAAAATACCTTCACCGTTTTCCATCATAATACCTTCATTCCGCATTCCCGTATTATAACCTTCGCGAGGGTTAACTCCAGCACCTTCGAGAAAACCTTTCTCCCTGGTATAAACACACACGCACACTACACTGGCGTAAGAAGAAAAAAAAAAAGAAGCCATGCTTTGCACTCCGCTCTCACCTTTTCTCGTTCGCGCGCGCGCACGCGTTTCTCGTCCGGATTCGTTCCAGCCGACCTATTATCGGGCGCTCCCTAAAATTTAAACAAACAAAAAACACCCGAGCGGAGCGAGCAGCTCAAGTAAATGCGCTGTGTGGTGTGTATATATAAAGTTATTTGTACAGTTGATTTTCCCACCTGTATATAACGAGCAACTGCTTAAATATCGCGGTGGGAGAGAGAAAGAGAGAAATGGCATGGTGATGCAAGATGTAGTACGGTGCGCCCGCTTGTCGATTACGAGTAAGTGATATACTTAAAATGTGATGGTTGGTGACGAGGTTTGTTATATGAAAAAGTCGTGGTAGAGTATTCGAAAATATTATATGTATGTCTATTAATTTTTTGGTGAAAATTGTGTATTTTACAAATATTTTTGCAAAAATTTTTTTTTTAATTAAAATGTTACGGTTTAATACCTTTCAAGCAAATAAAATTCTTAAGTGTGTATCAAAATTACCATTATTGACTTTCATTATGACTTGAAGTTAACTTTTATACTACAATGATCATGAAAAACAGGCGTAAAAGTTTTATTGATTTAAACTATTTTGACTGTATTAAAATCTACATTTACATTATGTCGTTTATTACACAAAACACTTTTAAAGTGATATATGATGACTAATTGCTTTATACTCTTTATAGATGATTAGTCAAATTCTTTTGGATTTGATAATGTAATAAAAGTTAACAACACGATAAAAAGTATTCTCTGATAAAAGAAAAAGTTTTCAATGTGACTTATTAATGATAATAACCACAGATGTGTGCAGATCTAACATTTATTATGGAATATTAAAAAGAAATCCAAAAATTATTTTTAGAATCATTTTTTTATCACTATAAAAGAAACACAATAAAGCTATATTTATTGAATATAAGTTACACAATGTAAATATTAATTAATCTTAAAATTTACATTACTTTCAATTTATTTTTCAACATTGACAACTGCCCTTTATTATGTTTATTAAAATGTCATTTTGAAATTAACACGACCTATATACTTTCATATTCCTACGTATATCAAAGTAAACAACAGTTTTATAATTTAAAACCAAGAGCGAACATTTCACAACAGATAAATCGTTAACTGCGGCGATTCCGTTATTAATGATGTCATAATGACTAAGATCGAACAATACAGCGCGTACAATTACTATTAAATATTATTACCTCTTTATAATTCTTACAAAAAGTGAAAAATCTTTTATTCTTACCAACAACATGCACATCCCACCGTATACCTCATAACTCGCTCTTACTGTTCCATCTTACAAAAAAAAAAAATCCACTCACTCAGCTAGGCACCAACACGCCGAACTCCCCAGAATATTGCTTTTCGGAAGGGACAATATAACGATAAATTGCTTATCTCTCACTCGCCCGCACGTCGCGATAAGACTTTGACGCATACACACCACTGCGTGTACACCCGATGTGTGTGTGTGTGTGTGTGTGTATATATATAGGTGCTGCGTGGTTCGGCAGGTATACATACATATATAAATATGTGAACACTCGCATACATAACCGAAAACTTCTCACCTCTCTCTCTCTCTTTCCCCTCTTACAGATAAGTCGATTAAATAAAGGAAAAAGAATATATACGAAACGCGTGGGTGTGGGAAATCATCATCTGCGTATATATGCGATGTATTATGAAACTATAGGAAGAATTTTTCAAGGAACAGTTAATATTGCAATTGGTTATTTATAGTAAGCGTGCGTGTATACGCTCACGGTTTTGTGACTCAAGCGTATATATGTCGATGAAAATATGTATGCTTGTGCAGGTGAGAGCGCACGCGCGTGTTGGAAAATTGCAAGCAAGTGTAGCTTAGGAGCGAGAGAGAGAGAGAGAGGGGAAAGACGCGAGAAGAGGAGACGAATTTATTTGCCGGAGCAGGTTTTATGATGGACAGCTGGAAAATTAAAAGAGCGAACTATATACATTTGTGGAAGATGTTATTGTTTCGGTTAAATGTGTGGCTGTTAAAATTTTCAATTATTAAGAAAGATATTGGTGTCTAGAATACTTTATATTACAAATATTATCATATTAATTGAAATCTAAACGTTAAATCGGTACTATTTAGTAAACACATAACAATGCCCTTAAATAATCGACACGACAGTTACAAACCACTGACAAACTTCGAACCGATAACAATTTTTAAACAGCCAAATTCCCTATCGGTTTATCTTAAGAACGCATTACAACTTGTCCGTTCGTTTCCTTTCGTCTATAGGCCCATTACGTAACGCACCTGCGCCGAAGAAACCATCGACAACGATATACACACACACATATATACATATATATACACACGACTAAAACCTGTGTACAACACACCCGCGGTCTATTTACACATGAAAAGACGATGGATTCTCAACCGCGTCGACCTGCCGCTGGTCTTCTTTCTTATTTTTTTCTCTTCTTCTTCGTTGTCTTACAATCACGTGAGAAATATATATGTATATAATCGACGCCTCGTTTGCAAGCGCCATTTGCGCGTAGGAGGAAAGTCGAAGTACTTAGGCGCGGACGCTATAGCGAACGATGCGTTCATATTATGTACATTATATATATATGTGTATGTATGTATGTTGCGAGCGAAAAATCGTGGCGGTTCGTCGGCTTTTTATTGGTTATTTTTACGAGGAACGCACGGTGTTATCTGTATAGTTTCGGAGCTATTTTTAGACGAGTGCCTCGAGCGCGCGCGGTATGTGTGTGCGGTTTTGAGAAGCGAAGCGAGTAGTATATATGAGTAATGCGCGATTTTTTTTTTGTTTGCACTTTCGCCAACGTTTATGGAAAATATTTGTGAATTATGTATACCGAAGGCGAGCAGTGAAAAATGTGTAGGGGTTTTGGTTGTTGGATGGTTGCAAGCTCGGAAAGTTTCAAGAAAAGTATTTGAAATCTACGGTTACGGTTACATGTTGGTGAACATTTTTACATGATTATTAAACGAATAAAAACCAGAGTAAAAAAAAAATCTGATATATGAGTATCTGGATCACTAGAGCTGCAAGCTTTATATTATCCTCGTTGAATTGAAAACATTATAATTCTCGCGATTATCACCGAACTTTAACTAAAAATCCGTTAAAATAAAAATCTACTATCACGGTTACACGGCACCACGTTGATAATAAATTACTATCCGTTTTTCAAACCTCACCCATGCCCAAACCACAACCACATTCCCTTACTTCCATCCAAACCCTTCACCAAATATCACTTCTCTCTCTCTCTCTCTCCTCTTACACACACTCACCCCAACTGGTCGGCCATCTCTTTCTCTCTCTTTCTCTTCTGCACTATCAACCACACCTATCCTAGGAGGGCCCGATGTGCTTTTGGGTCCGTCTCTGTAACGACTGAAGGGCTGTTGCTGTTACTGCTGCTGTTGCTTCGTAGGAGAAGAATAAGAGGAAAAAAAGAAATGAAAAAAAAAGGAAAGAGAACTACAACGCGGGGGCCGCGCGCGGGCGAACGAGTGACGTGGACGAGGCCTCGCGCTCCGTTCATATACCTGCCGTGACGTCACGGCCTATCAGCGTAGCCGCGCGACTGTCGCGCGAGTGCGTGTGTGTATTGCGCGAGGTATATAGAACTGCTCGGCGACACCTGTACTGCGGTATGGATGGTTGTGTGCGTGTTCGTGTGGAAGTAGACCTGACTGAGAGAGAAAGAGTGCGTGTGTGAGAGTGGGTTTGAGGGTTTGTGGATGGATGGTGAGGGGAGGAGAGGGGAGATTTGTGTGGGGGTGAGTTTTGGTGTGGGAAGGTTGGAGACTTGGGGTAGGGAGAGTTTTGGGGCTTTGGAAAATGGAAAATGAAAATAAAATTCTGGTACAATGAGTAAAGAAAAATCGAATGAACGGTCGTAGTTGTTATTTGTACATTCATCTTATAATTCACTTATGTAGATTTTATAATAACTAAGTAGTAATATTAATAAATTAATTTCGTTTCAATATTGTAAAATATACTGCATTTTATTTGCCTGTACAACATTCAAAATATAATATAAATAACGATAAATTTATTTAAGGTTTTCAAATAAAGTTAAATATCCAACTCTTGTATATATTTTATTCATAAATATTTATAATTATTTATAGAAAACTTGAACCACGAACAGCTGTATTTAATACTAAATATCTCACGGAACATCAAACGCATGTGTTGTTCCAACATGAATTTCCAGAATATATCAAACGAATTCAGCATTAGCATAACACATAAAGAAACAAGAATAAAAGAGCATAATCGCATGATTGCATTAGTTTCGGTCATCTTCCCGCGTTTTCTTACCTGCGTGTATCCGTTTATCCAAAAGAATGGAAAATATGAAAATTCACGTTGTCCTCGATGCGACGCGACAATAACCTGATGCATCGCGGAGCATTTGTCTAGTGTATGGGGTTCGCTTGTGATGCTAATGACTTAGTAGAGGATGTACGTTCATTCTTACAATGGTTGGTATATCGATGGAGAAATGAGGCGAAAGAAGAGCACGTGAAGAAAACACGTATACTGCGAGTAATATGGTTAGAAATCTTTCGATTCAGATGGAATTTTACGAAGGTATTAACTATGAAATAGTTTATAATGGAAGCAAGAAATTTAATTTTTAAATTAAAAAAATATTTTATAAATAATTTGAAAATAGCGACATATTTGTGATATTTATACAGAAAATATCATATAACATAACTAAAATACTATCGATTAAAAAAACGAATAGAAAAATTAAAAAGCTATTAATTTTTTTCTTACGACAAATTCACATACTTTCACAAACCACCTATACAAATATAATTTAATTCTCCAGCGACCACGTGTTTATCTATTAAAAGTACACTACTATAACTTTTAATTACAACATCAAGTCAACACACTTAATCCCTGCGTTATGTGACACAAAGAATCAACTACAAAATCTACGACACAGTCTTACCGATCAATTTATCACACGCTGCATGGTACGCATGAGGAAGCGCAGCTCGCGCTGCAGCGCCGAATCTTATCTCTTCTGTGCGCGTCGGCATTTCGGCGTGTATATACGCGGGAACCTCGAGCGCAGCTTGGTTATCGGGCAAACATGAAATATCTCGCAGGACACAGCGCCGCTCGGGCGCAGAAGAGTAAAGTTCCTTGACTTGTAATATCTCGCCTATTGAGGCTCATGGGTTCTCGAAGGAATTTTCAAGATGCGATGTGATGTAGTAGGAACTAAACACTTATCTTATTTTAAAGAGTAGATAAAAATACACTTTAACACATGCCAATGTCATAATTAATGGTTTGTTTTTTTCATTTAAAAAAAGCGCGAAAGCGGCTTCTGATTTTACCGATAAGAATCGATCCAGGAAATGATACATGAAATATTTAAATTAGCATGTATTGACAGTGAAGAAATCAGAAAATGCACTTGGTTAATTAAAAATTATTAAATAATGACAGTATAAATGCCAGTACAATAATACGTATATGCAATATTGTAATAATATTAGCAATAACTTGTTTTTCGCAGTGCAAGTTCACTGTTGCCGCTACGCAGTTTTTTTTCTTCTAAAAAACCATGAAATTTGTACATATTATATTATTAGTTTACAATATATACAACATACGAGCCATACCCAACTCAAAGTTCT
>JAYJLV010000056.1:10628755-10642413 GCA_036873485.1 Torymus texanus
CGCACTGGGACATTTGACATGAAACGCCTCATATATAAGCCCCTGTTGCGTTATGAAGACACGGTGATTTTTTTTTCTTTTTTATTTCATTTTAGTATGGGCAGAAGTGCACATTGTTATGTGGATGGTTTTTTAATAGCTTCTGTCGTAGGGGTGTAATTGATTTCGTTGTTGGGATTGTTATATGTGAATTGATTTATATATTGGTGTTTTAAACTGGTTCCGATTGAATTTATATATACATATATATACAGAAAGCTACGATATTAATGTTACTTTTGATGAATTCTCATTCTTTATGGAACAATTTCGCATTCAAATGTAACTATGCTACTGATAAATGAATATTTTATTCCATCCGTTCTTCAAACCTAAACATTCACTCTACCCTATATACATATATATGTATATACATACCTACCGGCGCATGACAAACGCGCGGAGGTCCGTTGAAAAATTCAAGCCACGCTCCGTAGCACGGCGATCCATTTTTCCCGTCGACCCCGTAAACAGACGCGCGCATCTCCGCTGCAAATTCACATAAAGATCCGGCCTTCGTTGCATAAGCCCCTCTGGCATCAAAACAGACGAATGTATATAAATATATATCTATGTGTACATGTAGCAGCATACAGAGGTGTACATACAAGCTAAAGAAAGAAAGAGAGAGTGTCCCTTCGAACTTTGTCTCTTTTCCTTCCCTTTCGTTTTCTTCTCGTATCTTCCCAGTATTCTCTCGTTCGCGTATAGACGAGTGCGCAGTCTTTCAACTGCTCCTTTTGCGGCCTGAACTATATATTGTTTTCTCTTGGTGAGGCCCTCGAATTTTTCCCGAAGTGCGAGTTGTAAATCAAGTTTCGTTGCGGAGCAGGTATATGTTATATATATTCAGGGGCTGCGGAGGTATATGACAGGGAAAATTTTGCCTCAGGAAGAGTAGATGGGTTGCGAAATGTGCGGTGAAGTAGTTGGTGAATATATATGTGTGTGTGAAAAGTTGGTAGAAATTTTTATTGCGCTATGGTTAAGCAGTGCTTATAAAGTGTCGGCATGGAAATGGCGTATTGTGTGAGTATGTATGTATATTTGCACAACATATGAGTACATAAAAGTGTCATTTTATCGATCGTAAACGCGCGGAGCTTTTGTTGTTGTTGTTCAGCTTCCTTTTATTGTTAGCACAAGGTAAATATTTACCGCTTTGCGCATATAAAATTCCAAAAATATTGTACACCCAACGTTCTTGCAGTAAAAACATTCTCTCATTTCGCTGTTCATCTCTCGTTCCAAATTTCAAGAAACCACATATATATACTGCACGTATAGCATATACATTACTTAGCTTACGAAGGTCGGAGAGGAGGGAATATCTGACCGACCGATGACTATACGCGTCTACAGCATCACCGCGACCAGAAATACACATACACTTGGCGTAGGTGTCTTCTGTCAGTTGCCGCTTGCGAACTCCAGACTGCGGCGTCTTTCTCTATCTCCAAAAATAAACTGTTTCAGCACGCACATTATCCCCGAAAATCCCGACAAATTACGCAACGCGATAACGCTAATTGGCCAGATGCATCTTAGACGTTATGCGTGTATATAATATCGGCACGGCTTGACATGGATATAATGGTAGGGACGATGGGAGTCATCAATTTCCAGATGGAATTGTTGGCGTCGTCGTTCATGATGCCGCGGGCGGATTCCGCCAAGATTCGAGGAGGTTCAGTGTATACGCGTTGAGCGGAATATTGCCGGAGAGCAGCGAGGTTTGAAGAAGGGTTCGGGTGGTAAAGTGGGTATAGAGGAGAATGCTGGTATTGTGGATGGTAATTAATTTTCATGGGATTTGCGGGATTGTGGAGGTAAGGCGGATGACAGCGCGTGCCTTGTGAATTATTATTGTGGCTGAAAATGCAAATGAGAGTTTTCAAAATGGTTATATTATATTGTGTAGAACCGCGAACTCGTACGATCCTTATTGAAATATATTTTACAGCGTGCCATGTGGAAATATATATAATATATATAATAGTTTTGATATTCTTCTGCATTCAAATATTCGAGTAAGGGGCAATAAACGTTTGCTACAATATCGCAGAACGATTTATACACGCTCTACGTATATAGAATTGTGTACTACAATACCGCGCTCTAAAGAGAGTTTCTATGTCAAACCAAAATGTTACTAGAATGAATGGAATTGAATTTTATCGTCCGTGAAACCATATCCTTTCAAAATACAGAGAGCAGAGGCCGATTCGGCTTGAAAGTGGATGTAGTGTCGTATTCGAGTCAGACGAAACATTTTACTTCTCAAAATTGCTCCAGTTTCTCAAATATTTTCATACATTTCCGGACGAAGCCTTTGAACAATATTATTTCAGAAAGCCTAGTAAAAGCTTTCATAATTTAATTTTACTTTTCACTGATGCACAGAAAAAATAATATATATTCATATTGGAGTTATACGAATTCGTTCGTTGGATCTGTTCCAATGTAACTAGCGTATAACAAACTTATCCAATGAAACGACTAAAAGAAAAGTAAATACAATAATGATATTCGATTAATTTTGCTGGATGCCAAAATCACATAGCCTAGATTTTCGAAACAACTCCAATACGACAACGCACACAGCTGTGCTGCAGCCCTGATATAAAAAACCAATTTCGCCAATCAATAACGAGCCCATCTCCTTTTTCTGATTGCAGAAGGCCGTGAGACACCACTTTCGCCACCCCCCGCCTCATCGTCATCCCTACAGACATCACCACGTGGACTCGGTTACACCTGCGGCCCAATCGATGGCTCCCTTTACGCCGTGGTCCAACAATCTGGAGGCGGTGGACACACAGGCGGCCATGGATCTGGTCACCACCACCATCATCACCACCATCATCACAACCATGCGGCTCGTAGCTCGCCGCTGACAGTCTCCATGGACAGTGGTATAAGCAGTGCACCACCCCAAAGACCGAGCCCACCAGAGATACACGAGCCCGAAAACCAAGCACATGGTGACCTCGATAAGCTTCTCCATGATATGATGCTTACTGTTGAGGTGAGTTTATAGAAGTTGGGTGAATTTATTCTGGACAGTGATTATTTTGATGACATGTTTGAGCAAGCTTTTTCATTTGGGTCGTGTTATTAGAGGGTAATTTAATTTAGGTAACCTCGAATTGCATTTGGCAAAGCTACATTTAATTAGATACAACGTGTTTACCTACATCCGTTAGAGATCCAATGTTGATTTTGATGTAATTAAAAGACTACTTAACGTACGTTAAATCAACTGTGTTAATATTGTAAATGATTTTAAATAGTGGACACATACTTTTCTATATTAAATGGCAGACATACTTTACATTCTTTTTGATTAAATCTTCTGAAATCACAAATCGATCCATTGAATCTAGAGTATTTTTGCCACTCATTGACATCAATAGCAACAAAATCATCATCGTTCTATAAATTTGCAACGAACGGTTCATACCAGTTCCCCCGCGATTGAAAGCACATCATCTTTCAATCAATCAATCATCGCTCGACTGGTCTTCAATGCCTCCCTCTCTCTTTCTCTCTTTTTCTCTCCATCCTCCATTCGCTATCTCACATCTCTATCCTAGCTCTCCTATCTCGCTGCAACAGCAGTAGCAGTAGCAGCAATAAAACCCACCACGCCTCAATCGCCAATGGAAAAAAAAGGAACGACCTATAAAATTCATTCTCCTCGTTTTTTCCTCCACAGTCGATGCCAGATCCTCCGAACGACGACTACCACGGAAACCGATCGATGCGCAACGGCCCCAGCAAGATGTACATCCACGAGAATCCCCGTAGTTATAGTACCCAGCCGAGTGGTTCCTCGACATATTCGACCCTTAAGGATTCCTATCGTAGTTACAACAGTAGTACCGCCAAGGAATCAAGTCCACCTTACAATTCAGGCAGCAATTACAGTACCCTGAAACACAACAGTAACAGTAGGCCATCCTACGACGCGGTGGATTATCAACGTGGCTCGCCTGACAGGAAACACAACGATGCCTCGTTCTCGCCACCAGGGAACATCGATTACATCGACGAGGACATACCCTATCACGCAAGACAAACAAGCCAACCGTTCTCCTATGGAGCTACCAATGAGATGATCAAGCACCAGAAGCTATCGTCACCGTCGTTGGTGAGGAAAGCATCCGTTAGGTCTGGTGGTGCTGCGCCTGTTGTGGATCTGGATGACATTCTGGGAGAGAATTCCAGTAGTAGCGGAACGAGTAGGAGGGCTATCAGTCCACTTAGCCCGAACACACCCGACCCACCGCCAGAGTTCGCAAATGGTCCGACCTTGAAGCCTGGGAACAATGAGGGAACTGATGGGTAAGTTTTTTTGATTGCTTATAATATTAAACGCATTGTCCAGCCATACCTTGACTAAATACTGAAATAAATTGAGCCTTTAGAAATGCCTTTTTAAATTAATCACAAGTACTAAAGTATCGATACTGTTTACGAAAACCGCTTTGTAAATACTTGAAGTGTGATCAACACAGATACTTCGAATTGGCAAAAACTCTACGTTGCTACGTAAATTCCCGTATAGAAATATAAACCACTATTAAACCGCGACGTTATTCTAAAATAAGTCACACACAATCCTTCATAAAATCTCCCACAACATCAACTCGATATCAAATTTCATATCTAACCGTCCTCAAAAATAACCACCACAACTGCCAAACCGAGTCCACTCCAAAATCTATTTAAGCCAATTCAAAAGAAAATCCCCCTCTTCTTTTTACCTTTAGTGATACAATTAATAAATCGCACGTACACACACATATACGCTGCTTATTGCGACATACAAGCGCGTGCGCACACGCACGAAACGTCTGCCAAGAATGGTAAATGCGGTCGATGATGGCGCGTGCTCGTGTGCGGGCAGCATCTGCGATCGTATACCCTGAGTCATTGTGCGCGAGCTGCGAGGGAATATATTATGCGAGTGCGCGGGAGAGTACGTTGATCGTGACCCATGTGCGACTATACGACACGCGGTTTTGGTCGTTCTGCGAAAGCAGTTCTCTTGCGTAAGTCTGCATACGTGTATATCTATATAGCTCTAAAGTTGTTTCCTTTTCTTTTAAAACAAGGTTTCGAAATGATGTAAAATGTTTGAGGTTTGCTTTGAATAGATTATTGTTTTTCTTTTATTTTTTATGTAATAAATATGGGGATATTTCAGTTGTTTTATAATAATTTATGTTTGATAAATATAATAGTTAGCATTCGCTTAAATCATTATACCACTGCTTCTCAACAATATACGACCATACAATGCACAACTAAATCGCTCGCAGCTTCTGGCATTAGCTACGCGGAAGTAAGCGCATTACCGTGAAAAGAAAAGAATAACTAGCAACGCCCAGCGCATGCGTGCATAATAGCTATAGGCGCTTGAAAATTACAGTGCGGAGGAAGTGCGGTTAAAAAAGAAAAAAAAAATTCATCATCTACACATATAGCAATAAGCGAGTGTACGTGCATTATTCTCCGCGATTGGTCGCGGGTGTCTATGATTTATCGGAATTAACGATCGCCGATGGCTGCGCCGCCCGCAATTACATCGCACACACGTGTACGTGTGCGTACGTGATGAGCCTTGAAAGAGAGAGAGAGAGAGCGAAGAACACGTACGCATAGCTTCTCTTTTGTTGTTGTTCCGGAGGTGTGAATTGTTTTTTTTTTTGCAGAGTTTCTTTTTTGCGAGTACGATGATTGTAGACTGGAGATTTTTCGGGTGTTAAAGACCTGTCCGTTATGTTTTGAAGAGGTTTTTTTTTTTAAGTAAAGGCAGGAGTAGACCTATCATTTTCGATGATTGATTGGAAGTTGATTGGAGGTGTTAAAGTTTTTTTTTCGACGCTCACGCGTATGTTAAAGAAATAATGAGGATTGATAGGTTGTAAGCAATTACTTTCGAATCTTTTGTATCCTGTCATGTGCGTAAAAACATTGCAAAATTATCATAAATATACCATTGGGTGGTATAAGTTAGGAAAAATAACTGAATTCACTTTAATTGTTTTATCGTTAGTGTTTGGAATTTCATGGAAATGTATATATATTTAAAGTTTGCAATGAAAGAGAAACATACAAATTTTACGATTCATTTCGGATTAAAAGTCAAACAAGCAAACAAGAAGAGTTTCTGCAGTTTTCACGCGAATAATACGGTTTTAGCTTTGATGTAACGAATGGTTTGTACCACTTTCGTGATAAAATAATGAACCTTTTTATATATTCCAAACAGCACTTAAAAATTGATTCTTTGATATCCATACGCCTCTTGTTCCAATTTTACAAAAAAAAAGTAATCATACTTCAATTCAAGTTAGACGTTACTAAATCATTCTGGTCACATCCAAAAATAAATGAACCCCACTGAACACTTCTATCGACGACTACATCTTCATCTAAATCTCAAGTAACTCACGAAAAAAACCCAGCATCCACTCAAACCTCACAAATTCCAGTATATATTTCGAGACTCATACATCTCAATTCTCTTCACACCCTACCAATTCCTCTTTATCTTACTATTTTACTTACGAAACTACAAACCATCATAAATATTAAATAACAAAACAACGGCAAATCACATGCGCGTGCGTATACCGGACGCCGCGACGGCATCGTCGTTCAGGCAAAGAAAGAAACTCAGCTGGCGGATAGAAGTTATTTCGGGTCTGCGACTCGCCCTCTGACATAATTATATAAATATAGCCGCCCCGCGGACGCCCGAGACACGCTAAATCGGCCATGGTGTAGGGTCGCTGCAGTCTCTCTCTCTCTCTCTCTCTCTCTATACGTGTGTATATATATATATATATATATATATCTCTCTTTTTGTTTTTTTTTCTCTTGCGTACACCTACTTTCACCGTCGTCGTCTTCCCACGTGCAACCGGAAACGCGGGCGAGTGAGCGAAAAAAAGCTACTGCGTACAGAGAGGAAACAAGGAAGTCTTATTCTCGATTTCACGGGGTGATCAAACCAGTATCTACGCTTATGTTAGTTTTCGCGAAAGTATGTGTATGTAATAATAATGACGAAACGAGATGCGTCTTTGTGAGTTAAGAGGGTAATGGGGTGTACTATGGTGTGTCTGTAACATAGCGGCCGTGCTATTTTTGGGGTGTATACTAGAATACGAAGCTGCTGGAGTGGTTTCTTAACGATGTTTGGGTGGTGTTGGGTTTCCGTAATTATGATTTGTACCGCGTTCGAAATTAGAAGACGGAGATTTTTAAGTTTGGAAGAATAGGAAAATGCCGGTTTTGTCCATGTTTAAATGTATATGTAATAACCGTGCAGAGGAGTGCAAACCTCGCTATAGATATTAATATTAGGTGATGAATAAATTGATGAATTGTCATAAAATAAAACTTTTACATATATAGTAGTGATGCAACGCTATACGCTGAATTGCAACCCAAGTCTACATACGTGTACATATATGTATAATATTCGTAATCCTATTAAGATCATATTCGACTAGTCGTGATATAAATTATTAAATAGAACGAGGCCGTAAACGCCTTATTACCATATTACGTATAATAATAGCACACAGGCTATACTATTATACACACTCGCTATCGTTATTGTACATCAAAGTACAATAAACGCCTTTCAACGCCTCTCGCGTCTACCCGGCTTTCAGCTTTCGGCTTTTTCCACTGCACTGCTGCTGCTGCTAAAAGCTTTCCCGAATCCTTTTGTTTGAATTTTGCGCAAATTAAAAGGGTATACACATCACGCGGCATAAGTCTCTATATGTTACATCAGTTATTATGCGAAAAAAATTACGTAACCGCAAATAAAAGCCTGTATATATATACTACTACGATCGCGAAGATCAACGATCGCTTGGCTGTGGTTGCACGCGTGCGCGCCTGTATATTTGTTCACGCCCATTAAGCTTGCAATGCGCGCGTCGTAGTGTATACACGATGCTCATACAATATCGCTCAAAAGTACTCTACATCAATGAATATTATAAACCAGGACGTGCATATATAAGGTTAATAGTATTGCTATATAAGGAATGAAATAACGTATGAAGAGATTGATTGAATCGTAAATGTATGTATATAAAAGTATATAAAATTGGGAATTGAGAAGTGCATGTATAAAAGTGGCGATAAGATGAGAAATCGCTAAGAAAAAGATTCACGACTTTTATAAGAAGGATTTGTGTTAAACTAAATCCCGCGGGATTTACATAAATCTCGGCAATCTTCTACATTTTTTTTTTGGCTCAGCGTTCCGGAGTCTCGAACGCAGAGACTTTATAAAATCGTAATCGTATCCTCGCTTACGTAACTTATCACGATAACGATATTCTCTCTATATATCCGTTAAATTTTACATTATAAAAAATCTCTCTACCAAAAAATACTACAATTACTAAATCAATCGAAACCCACGTCTCGCTTGAATATGTAGATACTTTTGATTTCAAGTGTATTTCACGTACCCTCACATTGCGTTCTTATATATACACGATGACTATCGAAGCAACGTCTTGGACTCTTGCTGCGCGTATATCTGTTATAATTCGCGCGCCGATGACTTTAACGTTCTGCTCCGGCGGTCGGCCGCTTAATAATCTTCCCCTTCTCCCTCTCTTTTATACTCGTTACGCGCGATTACTTCGCGCCCGTTCCGCGGATTTATATGCGCGCGCTTTGTCGTACGCACCGCTGGCGTATGCAGAACTTGTGTATGTGTATGTATGTGTATTTAATGCGGTAACGGAATGAAAGAGGATTGTTGCGGTCATGACGGGATTGGAATTCGATTTGAACGTGTGATATATTTGCGGTCGGAGGAAATTGATTGACGTGTGCATTTTAATGGGGGTGCGTGCAGTCGTTGGAATGGATAAAATTTATTTGACTAATGTGGGTATAGGAGGATAATGTTGAAATGTTTGTATGTGTGGTAGATGAAGTCTAGTGGAACTTTTAAACGCGAATTGTATTTGTAGGTTTTAATTTTCATTATGTAGACTTGTGTAAAAATTATTAAAAGATTATTTATCCACTGTTATTTAACTCCAAAATGTGAGTTTCTCCATTCACCCCTTTAACACAAACCCTAACTGTAAAAAAAACATTCTACTCTATATACGTAACAAACCAATAATAACACATACATATATACTTCTCTATCTATGCAATTGCAATTACTCATCCGTGCATTCTGGGTCGACGCATCCGACCATAATCATCATCATCCTAAACCTCACCTATGCCATACACACACACACCCGCGCCCTTCGATCAACCATACTGATAACGTTTATTTTTTATCTCTCTCGTTAACAGAATGTCGTGGCTAAAGCAGCAGCAGTTGAAACTGGCACAGCGCCGGGACGAACGCAGCCCGGCGAAAATGTGGCGCCAGGAAACCGGTAACCGGATGATCGGCGAGCTGAGAAACGTACAGCGTAGCAGGCTCAGGCAGGATGGTTACGCTAGTGATTCGGCGGTACTAGATGACGATGATGATATCTGGACGGTTAATAATTCACATGGACAGGTGAGTTTAGATTATTTGTTGAATTGTTTAAGACAATTTTTATATATATTACGTTTTACTTCTATAAGTTACGAAAACTTTATAAAAATATGTCGTTGGAAATATACGAATCATCATTACTTTTGATCTACTTCCAAAAACTTTAAAACCGCCGAAACTTGCAGCTCACTCGTCACTTTTTCGAACTATAAAAATATTAAAGCCAAGTCAGCATCTCTTCTAACAAAGAACTGCAACCATCTTGCAAACTTTTTTCACCCCTCGTAAACCCACAACTGCAAACACACACATATATCTCCTAGGTCGGAATAAAAACTTTCCCACGCGGTCCTAAACCTTCAAGCCTCGCTTTTACCACCCTATAAAATCAAAGCAAAAAAAAAAAAAAATGATGAAATTCTTCACTCACGCAGACGTCGACACGCGCGGTGTTGAACACATCGGCGCCGGCAAGTCCGTTACTACCGCAACGTTCAGCTAGCCGCAAGCTCAACGGCGGCATCGGCTATCAGCCACAGAATACGAGGCCGCGCGCTGAGAGCGTCAACGAACGGCCCTTCGTCAACGTCAAGCGCGCTTATGAGTTCCGCAAGTACAACGACAGCCACGTAAGTCGGAAATCTTTGATGCTCGCTATGTATATTATTTATTATGCCTCACACAGTTGTTTTTTTTTTCTTATATATTATACATAACGCAGTTTAGTTTTTTTTAATATATATATATTTCTATATAACACATTTTTTTGGAGAATAAATTAGTGTTAGAAGTTATTTACTATACTAGTTTTTTTTTCTCACTTACTAGAGATTTCATTTGATGGTTAAGATCTGTTATATAATAATTTTATTAATGAACGATACTAATCGTCGAATTGACAGTACTAGTTTTGCAAGATAATCCGATTTTTTATTTAATATATATGGTATTATTACTTCATAGCTGTCTAATTTTTTTTTTGTTAATCAACAGTTAATGCATATTGACAAGTTAATTATTCATATTTAATTTACGTATACACACGTTACATATACGTTCTCATTATACTTAATAGAGTTCTTGTTGCACTAATTATTTATAATACACAAGTTACGAACTAGATTTTTATAGTTAATATATTTAAGATGGAAGTATTTTTATGAAAAAAGTCAAGTTTGGTTGTAATTTATAAAATTTTTGTAAAAAAATACCAGTAAAATACCCTTTAAAATGAAACAAAATGTCAAAGTAATGTATTCGTGATTTATACTTGACGTTAAGACGTTACCGTGCTCTGTTGTATTGCTCGACAACTGTAAAAAACTAGAATGTTATACTTCCATCTTAAAAATGCATCTGCATGGCTCGTTTTTACAACGACTACTCGAGACTTAGCCAACAACAACCAATAGCATAAAAAATTCATTAAACCTAAAACACACACACATATACATACAAAAACAAAATCAATTCACAATCCCTTAAAAAAATCGCGCAAAAACTCATCGAAAATTCGCCCACCCCTACGTCACCCCTCGCGTCTCATCACGAGGCTCGCCGAGCATGTTTGGCTGAACGGTCGAGCGCTTGCGCTTGCGTTATTGCAGAGCCCGCCGCTCTCGGGAACGAGTTCGATCCTTCAAAAGTACAACAACAACAACAACCACATCATCAGCAATGGCCACAGCCATACCACAACGTCGAACTCGTCATCACCACCACAGCAGATACCACCGAGACCAGAATCACGCAGTGACAGTTTCGCTCGCACCGAATCCTTCCTACGTGAGCACAGTCGCATGCTGAGTAGCAGTTTAAGCAGTCACAGCAACAATGGCCATCATCACGTGGCTTTTGACCTTGACAAGGAATCTGTCATCACCTCGTCTTCACGATATCCCTCTCGCCCTGAGTCCAGGAACCAGACGAATTATTATACTCTGACGAACGGCTTGAAGAAGGACAATGGCGAGACGGGATTACTGGCTATGGTGGAGCAAAAACAGCAGCAGCAACAACAGCAACAACAGCAGAAACAGCAACAGCAGAGCGAATCAGCGGCCGACCCTCTCGTGAGCCTCATTCAATCGTTGGCTGAGATCAGGCCACTATCAGAGCAGGCTGCCCTCGCGAGCAACGGCAATAATCACACTAACCACAACGGCATTAACAATGACAAGGCTGCTGCCGCTGCCGAGCAGTCGCTTATGCTGCACAGCTCTGCGAGCGCTGCTGTCATTAACACGTACACCACAACCCCTAACCAGTCGCCAAAAGCATGGCAGAGTACTAGCACGACACAGGTTCGTTCGCCCATTCCACCATCCCCCGATCACTGCTAAACATTCCAGCATCCATTCACTCGCTTCTGTATATATATATAAAGAAACATGGCTTTTTTATCGTACGATATAATGTTTCATTCTTTTTTTCTTTTTTTTTCTTCAACAAATTGCTTGTGCATGGTGTTTGATATGATAATTTATATATATATATATATATATATATATATACCGCATTGCTTCGTGTGCATTGTCTGCTGCTGCTTGTGTGGATGTCTGATAATACGTGATGCGTGTCGCGTGTCATGCGCGCCTGCTTGGATACATAGATATATAATATGTTATACAATGGTCATTCATTGTACTGGTCGCTTGATACATGACGGTGGGGAGAAAATTAATGTTAGGAGCGATTTGAGATCAAGTTTTTCGTGTACACGCAGGTATAATGTATTTACAGTGGTTTAGATATCTCAGATCGTGTCATAGTTAAAAATATCTTCGTGGAACTAGGCGAATACAAAATTAAAGATACTTGATTTGGGACACTATCGTGCTTCTTGATAGAATAGCATTTTTTATTTTCTATAATAAATTTTGATATGAAAAGTAGTTTTAACATTATTTGTTGTTGTAAAATTTATTGTAACGTATATTTTCTCCTCAGACAGAGTAAGTCTTGATTATTTCCTTTCATATTCCACATTCGTACATTTAGACTTCAATGTTCTCTTTACATTTGAAACTTTTCGTGATTGTAATAGTTTTTAAATGTTAGTACTCAGAGCGCTTTCTTTGTGTGTTCGTTGAGGTCTGTCAACGTTTTTTCATTAGTAAAATAACTTGTTATTATCAAACAGCTTACTTTCTCTACATTATACTTTAAAATAAGAGGACATTAAGGTTTTAGCTATATAATCAGGTGATAGAACGACAACAGTTTTACCGACTATACTTGATTTTTTCATACAATTATTTTAAACAGTTCATTCAACAAATAGATTGAAACTTGAAAAAAATCAAGTACGGTTAGTAAACTTAACAATAAGGTTTCTCCCTTTATACAAACACACACATCTCAAGATACCACTAACCTTAAACTTTGGTCTTGCCTCTCCTACAACAGTCGCACAATGACTCGCCGTCATCGTGGACCGAGAGGAGCGTCAGTCCAGGTAGCGTGCAGGGTGTAGCCAGTGGTGGTAGTACGACAGCCTCAAGGCCACAAACACCAGCTTTCCCCGTGCACCCTCGTACCCCGTACGTTAACAACGCCTCGCCCACCGTCACCTTTGCCTCGGATCGCCAGCAACAGCAGCATCAGCAGCAGCAACAGCATCAACCTCATGCTGCCCACAACAACGTCAATCATTCGGTCGTTGTCAGTTACTCCAATAATAATAACATTGGCAATGCTGAGACGAATAATAATAACGCGAATTATGTGGGCGCTGAGAGGGCGATCTTTATCGAAGAGCGCAGAGATATCAGAGAGACGGGACTGCCACCTAAGAGTCCGACAACGCAGCGGTGAGTTGTTGCTTTTGTTTGTTTTGTCGTCTTATTTTATTTTTTGTTTTGTTTTGTTGGAGAGTTATTGGGTTTTAATTAATTGAATTTGGTTTTTTGATGAAGTCCTGTTTGAATTTTCGTTGGACTTTTGGAAATTGTAGCAGTTATTGAAGTACTGAATAGTAGTTAATATTCATTTTTAGGCACGACCTCCCCGGGAGGGCCTTATATATTCACCAGAGTAAAAGTCGATGTTTATGGATTATCTC
>JAYJLV010000056.1:10642513-10659462 GCA_036873485.1 Torymus texanus
TTTGAAATGATCCAATTTTCAATCTAATAAAATACAAGATTCTCCTGAGCAGTTTGGTCGTGCCTATAATGGAAAAAACGAAGTTTTTGCATAACGGGGGATACTAGTTAATATTTGATATTGGTGATAAAGACTTTAGTTTTTTTACAAATGCTATGATTTCTGAAAGGATCCATGATGTTTTGATTCTAATACGATTTAAAAATGTTAATTCATCAAATAAAAGTTATGCATTACTTAACGAGGAGAAAAGTTTTTCTTTGACTTATTGCAAGAGTGATTACGAACCTTAAAAATAAATTATTAATTGGCAACTTTGCATAATTAATTAACGCTACTACGTTATGAATTGAAGAAAAAAAAATAATTATTTATTTTTTATAATTGTGTGAAATCTCAATAATTATTTTGCAGATTCTTATCAGTTAAATAAAACATATTCCTAGTCACAAAAAATTTTTATTATTTTAGTTTTTTTTATTTTATCTTTATTTGTTACTACTGTCTTTTATGATTAATGTTCTGATATACTTTTCAAAATTACTTGAAATCAGCAAAACTTTCTGTTCTGCCATTGGTGATTTTAGACGCTTGAGTTTTCCGGATAGTGCCACAATAACAGACTCGCGTACAAAGCGATGGCCACTAACTAAGCAGTCGGCGTCGTTCGACTATAGGTAATGATAGACGTGCAAAAAAAAAGTAAAACAATAAATGGCGTCGCCTATGTGCCTTGCACACCTCTGAATGTTTTCTATATATATGTTGTAATCTTTAACAATCTACCTACCTTTTTCGACTCTTCTTCTGCACTCTTAGCCAAAATTATTGTTATCCGTGTGTTATTTTACAATTTAGTATACCTAAAATTTAAAATTAGGATTATTTATTATAATAAGAGTGAAAAATATTGTAACGACTGCATTATGGTTTGAATTAACAAACTAAAAAAGCTCGAGACTGAAAGAATGATGATGAGCTTGCAACTACTAACCAATCAACAGAGTTTATGTGTCACGTATAATATATGAGGAATGAAATAAGTAGAAATTAATCGACAAATTAAAAAAAAATACTTACGCTTTTATCGATATCTCGACAAATTTGTTTTCTACTAATTTTATTCCTCACCATCTACAACGTTTACCATATATTCTATAATGTGCCTTATATATTCCAATCGTAAACTTCTCTATATACCTACGTACTTTCCATGTATCGATATATGTCATAGATATGTGAATACTCTGTACCTTCTATTACTCTAGCACGATCTGGATTTCATATATATACTTGTATTAAAAAGATATCTCTGAAAAAAAAAATAAATTGAATGACATTTGTTGATTACAGCAAGGACCGACCTGTTTCTCCGCTGGACGATTTAATTAGTCACAACTCGTATGGCCGAGGTCCTGGCACTCCTACTCACGTCGAATATGGACAGAGCCCAAAGGTAATTAAACTATGTAGATTTTTTCAACTAAAATCTTATAAAATGCTCATTAAATTTTTAGTCTTTTGAAAAATTTCTAGTTACTTTTTTGTCTCTCTTGTTTCTAGCGCGAAAAAGTTATCACGAGTCTTATTGCTATGGTAAAAAATACACTTTGTGTTGAATGTAATACGTTTCGTTCAGTCCAAAATAGTTAGATAATATATATAACTGTAAATTGACAAAACAAAATTAATAATGTCCCTGATAATCGATTTATTGTATTTTAAATTGAAAAATACAAGTTTAAACAACTTTTCTTTTATCAACAAAGAACGCATTATGTACGTAATATATTAATTAGCATCTTATTGTGAAAGTTATAACACACGATAAATCTTATAGTTTTGAAACCGATTCTATATGTCTCCACCCATGTTACTATAATCCAAACATCCCTAAATAATTATTGTTCTCGCCAATGTTCATCTTCACCTTTAACAATTGACTTTTCACCGTGTACCTCTCCACGTTCGACCAACAATCACCATAAAACTTTACCACACTTAACAACGTTTACAGAGCGCAGTATCCTACACCTCGATAAATAGCGCCGGCCACTCGTCCGCGCACGTACAATACTACGGCTCGCGGCGTTCGAGCATTCACTCCAACACCGAACCCCACGAAGTTGCTGACGCCAACGTCAAGTTCGTGCGCGATACCAGCAAGATCTGGTATAAGCCAAACATTTCACGAGAACAAGGTGAGTGTCTGTCGTCTGTGTATATATATAATATACATATATAACATCGTCGTATTTTATCTCTCAATTCGAGCTCAACGATATATGAAACTCTCATTGCACGTGGGGTCCATCTATGGTTGAAACTGTAGTAGTATGCTCTGTTAAGTGTATATAATAAATGTTTCTTATTCAATTATCTTGTTTGGAATTGTTTTTATTTAATGAAATTCCGGGGAACATTTCACGCTAACTTTATACAATTAATTTCCAGCAATAGCCATGCTGCGAGACGCTCCACCTGGCACTTTCGTCGTTCGGGACAGTAACTCTTTCCCAGGCGCCTTTGGCCTTGCGCTTAAGGTAGCGACGCCGCCTCCTGGTGCGCCGTCTAGCCCGAAAGATCCATCTAGCGAGCTCGTGCGACACTTCCTCATCGAACCAACGTCACGAGGTGTAAGGCTAAAGGGTTGTGCTAATGAACCAGTTTTCAGCTCACTCTCGGCTTTAGTTTATCAACACAGTCTTATGGCTATGGCGCTACCATGTCAGCTGCTATTGCCAGAACCAGAAGCTGCAGCCAGGGCGCTGGATATGCCGGCGAATAATAGCCCGCAGCAGCTGCTCGCTCAGGGTGCCGGTAAGGAATCGTGATGTTTAATAATATGAGTTGTTTTTCATTTATATAAAGCGAGAAGTTTTTCGGATCCCGCTGTTTTTGGATATCCCTCGATTTTTTAACCATATTTTATTAAAAATTGGTAAACTTGTTTCTTTGTTACTAAATTTTTATAGAAGAGTTTCAAAACGAAAATAAAATAAATATTATACATTTTGAGGAATAACACGTTTAAATTAAAAAGAAAAAAGTTTATCTTAATAAATATAATTGCATTTGTAAACAACGTCCTTGTCGTTTCAGCTTGCAACGTGCTCTACCTCTTCACCCTGGACACGGAATCGCTGACTGGGCCGCAGGCTATAAAGAAGGCTATAACGATGCTGTTCGAGCAGAAGCCCCTGCCTAACGCAACGATCGTGCACTTCAAGGTTTCGACGCAAGGTATCACGCTCACTGATAACGCTCGCAAGCTCTTCTTCCGACGACACTATCCGACGAACAATATTAGCTATTGCGGCCTCGACACCGAGGAACGCACCTGGGACTTTGTCGCCGATACTGGACGGCCACTTAGCGAGCAGTACGTTTGTTTCTTTTTTTGTGTTAGAGATAAGGAAAGATTATTTAATTTTCAAATGATTTTATATAATATATTTGCAATTATTTTGCTATTTTATGTCGGAAAAATGGTAGTAAATAATTTTACCTGTTAAAGGAATGTTGAAGTCGATATTCTACTATGTATTGACTGACACTTTGGTGGATGTTTTCTTTTTTATTTAATTATTTAAAGTGTTTATCAATTACCTTTATCATACTTATATAATACAGTTCAATTAAAATCACGAAAAAAACTAAATGAAAATTATATATTAACGCCTTGTATAGCTGCAACAAATCTTCAAAAACGTTTGAAAATTAAAAAAGAAAAATATGCACACCATAAAATCATAATAAAATAACATTGTAATTTAATTCCGTGAAATTTTTCAGCCGATGTTTCGGATTCGTCGCCCGCAAGCCGGCCCACAAGTCCGACAATCAGTGTCACATATTCGCCGAGCTGGAACCCGAGCAACCGGCCACAGCAATCGTCAACTTCGTCAACAAGGTCATGATGGGCAGCGCCCACGTGAAAGCGAACATTGTCTGAGACCGGCGCTAAGACGACGAAAATCTCTCATCCACGTAGCAGAGCGAAAAATAATTACACATGCGCGCGATTCGAAAGAAATAATGAATAACATGATAGGTGCTAGCACTGAGCAACGATTCTAAAAAAAAAGAGCAGACAAAGAAGGAATGAAAAACAAAAAACTGAAACTAAACTTAGTAATCGATTTTCTTCGTTGTTATGACGTGTTTTTTCTCGCAGGCAACACTTTTCGTCGACTCTATTTTGTAAATTTTACAAAACGTTCCATAGTAGAGACCGTCAATTACGTTGCATTATCCATGCAGCAGTGCAGACTAAACAAAAAAAAAGACAAAAAAAAATTTATCATTCGAATCAAGACTTGAATTTTACGCCCTACGTGTTCTATGTACTTTTGAATTGACTAACTGCGAGTCAAGAGTAATATGAAATATAGTTAACGAGAAATTCGTCGTCGTTGTTAACGTGTACCACGGTGTTATACTTTCGCGTAGTGAAACTACGTAATAATAGGAAGTGCATGCGATTTAACGATATGTGCGGCAGCATTGGCCGTGCCTGTGTTTTTTTTGTGTCGTAATAATCGTGAAGAAAAACCCGTGAATGGAAAAAAATTATCCTCCTCTCTGAGGAAAATCTAACCAAGAACTTACGTTATACTGTAATAGATGCAGCATGAATATTACAATACATGTAGTAATCTGTCTTCTTGTTTTGTCGGAGGGTTCTGCGATAGGACGAAATGAGAGAAATGAAAGCGAAGGAGATGATAGCAATGTTCATAAATGTATATAACACTCACGCCTTATGTAAGAAAAAGAGGGTATAGAGCGCGAGATGCGCCTACAGTCCGTCAACCGGACGCACACGTATGTACGTATATGCTCGAAGAAGGAGTAGGAAGAGGAGAGTAAAGAAGAAGAAGCAGCAGCAGCAACGTCTTATATCGAAAAGGAGGCGAAACGAGAGTCGAGGATAGACTGCTTTCGTGGAATATATAGTGGGACGAACGATTGCTTTTAACTTAATTTGTAAAATAATACTTAAAACGACGGGCAGAGTAGTAGCGTTTAAAGAGGAGAGAAGAAAAAAAAACACAGATGAAGAAAAAGTGCGTGGAAATGCTATAAAATAATAAAAAAAAGGAAAAAAACAATTTGAGTTGTGCCTTACAAATAATATATTTACATTCATAGATCGTGTAACATTTAAGTAATTTATGATACTTATAATTTTTCTCAAATCAAATTCTTAGTCATGTAAATTAAGGATTTTTTTACAATTTACCCCGACGACGAGAAATACAAAATACACATCCACTCACATAGACACACAAATCTCAGATTTTTTTGAGTTTGCGCTGTGTATACAGACGCAGACACACATACAGATAGTTTTTTTTGCTTGTGACTTTTATGCTTTTTCATTGAATGCCGGGTCCTTTTTCTCGACCGATCGACGAAAAGAAAAAAAAAACCGAAACGGGAAGAGAGAGAGAGAGAGAGAGAGAACAGAGCGAGAGAGTAAAAAGGCGAATATACCGTTGTTGCGTCGGTAAACGAACGAGCATGGAAGAAGCTTGTGAAATATCGAGAATATTTTCTAAGACAGCTATAAAACTATACGAGAAAGAAAAAGATATCCCACATATGCACCGTCTAACGGAGGATGAAGCATCACAAATATATCTCGAGACGATACCTCTAAAAAAAAACTCTTGCCATTGTTAGAGAAAGAAGGAGGAGAGAGAAAGAGAGGAGAGCGCTGAATCCTGTTAGAAAACGACTTAGTGGAACTTTCGAAAATTTGTTTTCCATTATAATAAACGATTACGAAAAGAAAACATTTAAAAAAAAAATGGAAGAAAGATACAAAAGAAATATAAGCAAAAGTACGAATCTCAAATGAAAAAAATGTAACTATTATCAGCAGTCAATTAACGAGTAACATTATAGGTACGACAATACTTTCGACGCGTCGTCGGGCGCGTGTTGCTTTGTCATTTTATTTTTTTAACGCTTTGTGGAATCATCGTTGCCATCGTTATTGTTGTTTTTTTTCACTTTGAAGTAAAGGAAATCAAATGTTCTTTCTTTTTTTTTTGTATTAGCTATAAATATGTATGTACTTTTTAATCGGGCGGAGAGATATGATGCTATACGTGCGTACTAGTCAAAATTCGAGCAATAATAGGAACGTCCGGTCGTTTTTACTTGTATTTTTACTTGTAACATAAATGCTGTTTTACGTAAATAATATATAGTTTTTCTGCGACGCTAATTATACCCCGCAAGTGGAATTACCGCGTCGCTCGCACGATTAGATTTTTATTCGTTACTACATCTTTCTTTTTATTATTTTTTTTTTTCGCCAGTCCATTGTATTACTAACATAATTTTATTGTATTTTTGTGTATAATTTAATTTTGTCAGTCATTATTGTAATTATTATTAATATAATTATGTACGCTTTAACTGATGTATGTTTGTGCCACGATTTTATTGTCGTACACGAGTATAAGTACTGCATAATTCCATGTATAACAATAAAGTATATTCAGTGCACAATATTAATCTCGTTGTTTCCTTTATTTATCTCTAAACCCTCCCTCCAACCCGCAAACATTCAGGTTAGGAAAATTGCAAAACTTTCTTTTCAGCGCAAAAATACCTATATGCAAAATATATATTCAAGATTCACGGAAGCTTTAAATGTCGCCGTTCTGCGTGTGATTCATTTTTTCGAAGAAGCAAACACACGCATATACCTGTGCCTATGGTTTCATTAACTGTAAAAAGGCAAATAAACGTCTCGTGTGGCTTCTAGTCGGGTTATACTTATGTAAAATAGAAAGGTATTTGACATTGTTCCGTTAGCGCGCGAGCGTAAGCCGTCTGGAATTACCAATTATGATTCATGGCCTTCGAAAGAGAGTTACGGGCGTCCATTCACGTGTCATTTATTAAATGACTTTTTAACTCAACCGAGTGCAGGGTTAACAAAAAGGCGCACTGACGGACAGTTGGCAAAGTACCACAATAAAACGTGTAAATGTGGTGCTACACCATTAATTATCGACGCGCGCCCGTGTTTCTTTTAGTGCGCAACAAAGCGATTTTTGTTGCTTTATACGGATGACCTTAATGTGGAATTCGAAACGGCATATTATTTAATAATAGAAATAATATTCAATTGTTGTTATTTATAATTGCAGAAACATTCATATATTGTATGGTAAATGGAATTGCTATAACTACCCGTAAGCGACTATTTAAAGTTTACCGCAGTGATTTCTTTAAGAATTTATTTTCTTTATGTATTTATTTCTTCAAAACCACAAAAAGTTTGAAAAAGGCTATAATAAATTTTTACAAAAAAAATTAATAAGCATTTTATTAAAAATATTTTTAGAGACATTTTCATTTTATTTAAAGTTCTAAATTATTCAACAATACCCATCAATGGTCAAAGATATACAATATATTTTACATAAACAAAAGAGTCTATAAAATATAGACATTAGTATAAAGGAAGGTATCAATTTCACTTTTACTTCAGTTACATTATATACAACTTGAAGCCTATAATCGTAACAGTATACCTATATATTACAGTTGACCTTAAAAACGTTAAACGTAACAAAGTCATCATAATCGCCATCTCCAAGCACAACAATTACCCTACCAAATCCATTCACTCCATCCATATCCCAAAACAACCGGTCGCACGTATATATATATATACCTCGCTCACCGCAAACCTCTCATTCATCCCAAATCACCCTGCGCGTGCGCACTTAACAACCACCTTAACCGCTCGCGCATTAGAAAGTGTACAACTATACTACCTCTAGGCGCGCGTATGAAAGTAAACGACTTGAGCATCTTTCATCTAATACGCCTATATTCTGGAAAATCCTTTTTCCATAGCATGTCGCCGGTATATATACTTCTCAGCAGCCAATCGGAGCGTGACACTACTCTACTCTCTTGTGGGTACACGTCAAAATGTCACCGTGACGTGTACCACCATACCGCGCGACTAAGCATCATGAGAGACACGCTGGTGTATAACGGCAAATTCGCCGGCACGGTGAGTTTGTACGTAACGTAATGTATATAACAGTTGACCTACTACGATGTCGTAGCACGGACCTCGACCTGACATAGGCACGCGCGCGATGCTATGGCCAACTTGTGAATTGTGTGTCAGTGGTTGTGTGAAGGAGAGAGAGAAGAAGGAGGAAGGAGGGGGAATGTTTGTGTTTGCGGAGGAGGTGATGGGGGGAGATTTTTTTTGGTGGGGTCGGCAGTGATTCTTTGGGGTTTCTGGATTGTTCAGGATGGTTGGCCGTGGGATTATTAGGATGGCAAATGACAGGTGCGAGTGGATATTATATATACACGATTTTAAATAGCGATGATTGTTTATATGCCAGTAGTCATAGATTGACAGTTACAATATATATACACTGAATTATGATATGTTAATGGGAACGCTCGTAAATTTGAAGACCGATAAATGCTAAAATTACTTGTTAATTGCGGTTACTAGTTGACGCGTTGATTCGAACAATTTATGTACATACATATATGTATATGATGGGAGAAAAGTTTCTGTACATTTATAATTTTGTACTTTGATGGTAACCTACAACTGTAATAAAGTAAAGATTTAATCACCGAATTTCAGTGGTAAACATGGACGAGTGAGTTAAACATACATCTAATCTCGTTATGTATCTATTTACGCGTCGACTCGTTTCAAGTCATTACAGCCGTTTACGCGGTACTTATAGGTATACACCTATACATATATTCCATCGCTCGTTCCATCACTTTTCTTATAATCTTAGCGTAGGTCCGCAAAAACGATAGATAGCGTCTATTAACGTGTGTATACACTTACTCATAGCTCGAATGCGACGGTTTCGAAAAGTAACAAATGCCTATATTTAACGGGCCGGCAGCTAATTAAGTTATAATTGAATCAAGTAACTCGTTATGGTAACGGTACAAATTATTGAATGCAATCATCTAATCAGCATAGAATTAAGGGACCACCTAAAGTTTCTTCATAAATATAAATTTTAGTATTCATCAACGTAAAACGGTATTATATCCATGATTCATCACTCGAAATCTACTGTTCACTTGAACCTTTATATAATTCTTTCTTACATTCAACATTCAAGCCTTCAAACAAATCGGTGTTTCCGTATTAAACAATCACATGTATACATAACATCTAAAAAATCGTTTCCACACCTACACACTTATACTACAACGCAATGTCTAACCGATCCCAACAATACCTCCCAGTTTTTCCATCACCCTTCTTTCCCACCTCCCCCCGAAAAATTCCTTCTTCTCTAAAAGGAAGAGCCAAAGAAAAAAAACGACATCTCATCCATAAGCCAGCATACCACGCGTACCAATGCATGTATATATAAAGAAACCGGTAGCTTCTAGCCGATCTTCCCAACACTCACACATATATACACATAGCAGGCGCGAAAGTCGAAAACTCCCATAGGCTCTTAACCTCGGAGTCGATGAATCTGTCCTCTTCGTTTGAGCCTTGCTCGCTTCGCTGCTCTCTCTCTCTCTCTCTCTCGTTCGTGAGCGCGCGCTCTTTCACCTTGTCCTTGGACCGGTTCGATGCGCACGGTTCCTTCAGTCGACGAGGAACGCTCGTGAAGTGAACGCGTGCACGCGTGTGTGCATATACAAAGAGAGAGAGAGTTTCGTGCTAAGGAATATATATATATACAGACACGTGTGGGGTGAAGTTTGTTTGTGTGTTTATGTGACGATAGTGGGGTAAGGAGAGATGAAGATGATGGGGGTGGTGAAGTTGGTGGTAGTGGTAGCGTTGATGGCTGTGAGGTTGGGGGTGGAAGCATGGACGATGGATATGACTAAAGCATTGCAGAGGAATATTAGTGGGTATTTGGTCAGCAAGGATGGGAAGTTTTACGTGCAGCCGGTGTCGATGAATGGAAGGTGAGTTTTTTTGGGGGTGTAGTGGTAAGTGATGGGGAATGGATGAGGAGATGGTCTTTGATGGCATTTTTGAATAGAGAAGAAAGTAGAGTTGTAGGAATGTGTCTATTCATGATTTTTGGTAGATTTTTCATTTTAATTTATTAAAATGTAATATTTCACTCGTTATAAATGATTTTCAAGAAAGGTTATCAATATCTGAGTTCGTGAAATAGATAATTAAAGCTATAAATGCTGGAGAACTTAATGATTATTCTAATATGAGATACGACATTAAGTAGTGAACGTTTAAAGCAAATGCCATATAATTAAAACGTTAAGACAATGATTATAAATCAAACAAAAATAACGGTCGGCCGAAAATTTTTTTGTATAAAAGTGGAGAGCAAAAAAAAGATTTTTTATTGAGGAAACGTATATAAAAGACCGGCTTAAATCAACGTGCCGGGTCGAAAAGGAGGGAATGAACATGCTTTCTGGTTCGGAAGAAAGTTTTTTCGGCTGATCGAACCTTTTGAAATTCTTTGTGCTCTACTTTTTAACAGTGACTAAGCGTCCAGTTCACGAGTAAAAGTAAATTATATGTGTCAGTATTACTGTTTGCACTTTTACTTGGTGAACAACAAAAAAAAAAAGAACAACATACGGTAAGAAGGAGATACCACGGGAATTCGATGAGAAAGTAATCGGGTATATTTGTAATTTACGGTAATAATGAATTGGCCATCGTTACTTTTAAAAACTATTCTTGGTAACAGTGTCGTAAAAAGATAATTACGAGACGTTATAATACATTGTATTATTGCGCATAGAATCACACGGCATGTGAAAATCACGCGTGAGAACCTCCAAGTGTCAAAACGCTTCTGCTTCGCATAATTTCATCACGCGAGCTCATAGCGATTTTCCAGCCATTTATGTTCTGTTTGACAACGTGTTTACCATAGGCTTTCCCAACGAGACGCCGCTTTATGACCTTTTATGATCGTTGCGCGGTAAAAGGCGCTAAGGAAAGTAGCGGCGTATTTTTGCTGCGAATCCAAACCCAGTCTTCGAACGATAATTGCTCTCAAGTTCTACTTTTGCACACGTGTGAAATGTCAAAGCCACAGGCATGTATGTATATATACTAGACGTCTTTTGAATTTATCTATTTGCATATCTGAGCAAAGGTGTGTGTGCGTAATGCAACATTATCATCCATCAATTGCCAACGAGTCAATCGACTTTCTCTCGCTCTATATACTCTAATTATCTACGGGCGCCTGATCACTGTTAAGTTATTTTTTTTTTTTTTTTCGTTTTCCAACACTTTCCTGGATAACGATGTCGCTTATACAAGTGATACGTGGCTTTAAGGATGTGGCCGTTATAGGAGTAAAGTTAAAAAGCAAAATTTTAATAAAACTTGTGTTAGAAATATTCGAGGGGACAGTTATTCCAATTTAAAAGTCACAAAGATTATTTATTTAAATAGTACAAATCGAAACCGATTATTCATGAGATCCTTAAAATTTATAGCTCCTGAACTACATTTGAATAGGAATTGGGTTAAAAATGTATGTTAATAGGTACTGTGCTTTTGCTCTGATTAACATTTATAAAAGAATCCAGTAGGTATCAGTTATAGATAATCATATATCCAGTTTTATATAAAAATCAAACTCCTTCCTGTATAGTTATAAACTATGTATCAATCACGCACATTTTATAAAAACATTAAAGATTGTTGTGATCGGTATATATTAGAAATTGATTTTAATTAACTAAAATAGCTGTGTCAAGTCAGAATTAATAAATAACAAACCATATCTACTTACATTATATAATCATCATATCACGAATAAAAAAAAGAACGATTCCTAAATAAATTATTTTATATATATATATATATATATATATATATATATATTAATTGAGTTTAGAAATAAAAATGTTATAATTATTTAAACCGTGAGAAGTAATTATTTAAAAATTATTTCTCTAACTCTCCATTTGAACAACAGGTTCATAGTTTAGTTAACATCTCCAACTTTTTGCATTCTTCATAATAATATCGGTGTCACAAGATCATTTCCCAAGCCTCTAAAATTACTGAATTTATTTAGCCTTAATCACCAACTCGACTACTCAACTAAAACCGATCGGCTAAAAGTGAATTCCTTCCTCTCTTTTCCGCAGCATTGGAGACGATCGACACCAATTCGAAGCCGTTTCACAAGCCGGCATCAGCGACGAAGAAAGCTGGATCGAAACGGACGACGAAAAAGATGAGAGTGGCACATCTATCGCGTCCCCTACGACCATCGCTCCCACTACATCTGAGAAAAGTAGCGAAGAAGATGACGATTACGATGAAGACGAGGATGGTGACTCGTGGACAAGCCCTTACAAATCCTGGTGGAGCTTCATTACGTCGCGATCTAAAGCACGTGGTTTTTCTCTCTTCGGTATGTTCGAATCAGCCTTTGGTATGGTTAGTAAATTTGTTGGTGGTATTATTGGTGACGAGGACGACGACGACGATGATATCGAACAAGTTAATGGGGTCAGTTACAAGGACCACCAGCTGCTTAGGATCACGCCTAAGAGTCTGAAACAAGTACGGCATCTACAGGAACTCAGAGAGAGCGAGCCTGATGACGTCAAGTTCTGGACGATACCAGCCAAGGACAAGTATGGCGATTTTTTCTCCTTATACGTGTATGCTTTCTTTGATCGCGATAAGCTAATTGCAAAGTGGTTTTCGCGTAAAACTGGTTCTACGCATGCTAGATTTTGTTATGAGAAAAATAATTTAAATCGTGTAAAAATAACTTTTACTGATATGGTACAGGTAAAACGAGTTTTGCTAAGATTTTTCATAGGTATTGATAAAAATGTGAAAGTTATTGTTGAAACTTATGATTGTTTTAATACTTGGTGGTTAGGTTGTTGTAAAGATCGATAGTTTGTTATCTGAAGAGACACATCTTGGTTGGTCTGACTGTGGGTTTTAACATTGTATGTATACAGAACGCGTTGGTTAACGGTCACTGTTACAAAGATAAACATGACTTGAATAATTATTTTGACTGTATAAATATTTAAACGGTTTAAGGTTAATGGACGCAGTCGCATTATTTCTATCGTAAAATACTTTAATGTTGCAACATTTCATTAATTTATACATTTTAACTGAAAAGATTAATGTTTTTAAAAGCTCGGTTTGGGCCAAATTGATATAAAAAATCTTCTGATCGTAACAGAATACATTTATAAACAATTATCTTAGTTAAGAATAATCACTGAAATATATAGCCCCGTGTGACTTTATATCTTTAATTACGATAAGCTGCAAAGATTTCTCGATTTAATCAAATGTAAGAAGTCAAGTAGGTTAAATATAGAATTACGCGGAAAACAGTCGCTTTGCTAATTTAAACAAACATACAATGTACTGTATTTTTCTTTTAGAATAACGGATATTGTAGTTTCTCCGATAATGTTGAACGACGTGAAACAATTTCTACGGAACAAGAAAATCGACTATACTATTTTAATATCCGACCTTCAGGTACGTTATATCCATTTATATACGATTTTTTTTATTCATTAAGTTTTTCAAAATGCATCAATAAATTTTACAGAAAGTTATTCGATCTCAAAATCCCAGAATGCCCAAAGAACGTCGTCAGGATTTAGTTTCTTCACAAGGTCACTCGATGACTTGGAAACGCTATCACCGTTACAAAGGTATAATTAATATTAATAAACTTCGCAGCTTTTTAAAATATTCAAAATCTCTTTAAAATGCTAATAATTAATCATAAATTTTCAGATATCATAGGCTACCTTGACCATTTAGCTTTCAAATATCCCCAATTAGTTGAGGTTCTCACGATCGGCAAAAGTTTCGAGGGCCGACCTCTCAAAGTCATCAAAATATCAACGGGTGCTAACAAAAACGGAGAGCCTAAACCCGCTATCTGGATCGATGCCGGTATGTTTTCACAAAAAGGAACCTTAAAAAAAAAAATAACAACACATATACAAAGCCATTCCCATGTACCAACACGTACAATTACCGATTCGTTCGCTCACCGCTTCGCATGAAACTGGTTCACTTACAGTTCATTTTTCAACGTTTCCATATCCGTATATTCCTTGAACTGCCGCGGGAAAAGACTATATTCGTAATTCGTATGCGTATATATACATACATACACAGTCGAAGAACCGTTTACCCAGATTTCGTGAATAGGTCAAAGTGAACGAGATTTGCATTTCAAGCCACAAGCATAATAATTCTATTTCTCTTGTTCAAAGTCAAGGAATACAAAAAATCATACGCGTTACTCTTTCGTGGTGCCCATTTAAATGCGAATGGGCATTTATTATCCAACTTTGCGCTAAAAATGTCATTCTTTGTAGCCATGCACGCAAGGGAATGGATCAGTACAGCAGTGGCTACATATATTCTGAACCAATTGGTAGAGAAGAGCGAGAATTATACGAGATTGCTGGATGTCACTGATTGGATCGTTATGCCGATCGCTAATCCTGATGGTTATGAGTTCACACATACCGATGATCGACTCTGGAGGAAGACGCGTAGTACCCACGAGTCGGATTCTGTCGCTGAATCTAGGTAAGTAACGTTTGTGATTGAGTCGCGTCAACTGGTAGTTATATTGGAAGTTTAACTTGTACGGAAATATAATCTGAAGAGTTAATTATTATGAGTTAATTTATAGATTAATAGAATAGAACCGATTTTGAGGAATATTTATTTTATAGTTCACCTTTCTTAATTAATATAATCAAGTTCATATATTCATTTCATTCATTTATATAAATAGGCAACGATAATTAACGATCAATATATTTATACAGTTACTGTTTAACATAAACCAATAAAAAAATAATTGAGTAATTTTTATTAACATCTATAAAACGATTACCAAAAATTAACCTTTACCTCTATTTTATCCAACAAAGGCAGTCGCCAGGCATTCTGCACATGCTGTCACATTATACGAAATGGCTGTTTGGTACCTGCGAGGGCGTAGACCCGAACCGAAACTTCAACATCCACTGGGGCGAGGATAAAGTTAACGGCGCAAGCACGGACCCGTGCCACGACACTTACGCTGGGCCTTCGCCATTTTCCGAACCGGAGACACGGGCGATCGCTAATTATATCATGAAGAATAAGAATACGATAAAGTAAAATTTTTTTTGATACGTATAATATATACTTTGTCGCAGACCATTTATATAAAACTTTTATTGATTTAGTTGGGCTATGGTTAACTTGAAGAGTGTAAATACAATAAATGTTACACTAAAAATTGAAGGATATCAAATTTTTTTATTAAGATAATTTTTAGGGGTTTTAATGATTTAAGAAACATTGAATCAATGAAATAATTATTTTGATTGGTAATGAAGTTTTCTTAGATTTAACGACATTTTTATAGCTAACGAACACGTTTTTAAACTTGTTGGTGAAATCAAGTTTAATTAGATATCTTTTTTCGATAACTGTGGATTATAGGAAAATAGAGTAAAGGCTGAGCTTAATCGATAACGTTATACGTATAGTTTATTAGTTTTTATTAGGTGCAAAGAGTAAACTCACATGTATAGTTGGTTTAGATACGAGAGATATGCGATGAATTAAATAAGAGAAGTTTGTTGACATACAAGTGATACCAGCGCGACTTATTTAAAAAGGATTAATTATATATTTTTATCGAAGTTAAAAAATTAATTAGGTAATTTAATTTATACGACCGAATAACATTTATATCTGTTACATTTTCCAAAACCAGACTCCACTCTAATCATTATATACACCATATATATACAATGCTCCGAGAAAATTTATCATTTCCGGACCCCCGCAAGAACTCGACCGAACCAATTTATCGTCTATTAAAATCAGTGCAACCATTCAGCAACCACCAATAATTTCTTTTCCCATATGTCCATTCGAATGCTCGCGTCTATGTTTGTACCACTTACATATGAACGCAAGTATAACCGTTACAACGTTGGCTTTACTCTTACAGAACTTACCTGACGCTACACTCGTACTCGCAGATGCTTCTCGTACCCTGGGGCTTTACCCGCACCAGGCCTACGGATTTCGACGATCTTATGAACATTGCCAACAAAGCGAAAAAGGCGATTGCCAAGGTACATGGGACTGAGTACAGGGTCGGACCTGCTGCCGAGCTGTTGTATCCAACGACGGGTAAGCTAGTGGTTTATTACGAGGAAGTGGGAGTGGTTGTATAAAGTAGAATTGCAGTGAGAAAGAGAGAGAGAGAATTTTAAAGCTTCTTTATTTGATGTGATGAAAATAGTAAATTCCTTGTAGTGTAAATAGAAGTGAAAAATTATTTGAAAAACTTTTTAGCAAAATTACTAGAAAATTTTACAGTAGTATTCCAGTGTATTATAGTTATTAATATTATTATTTACTTTTAAAATTTTATGTTAATAATTACTATTATATTTGATCGTAAATATGGAATAAAATAATATTTCAAATTGCTATAAATACCAAAATATTAGCAATTTTATCTATGAACTGTATAATATTAATCTGTCCCACATTTACAATTACATATAGTAATTTTAAGTACACAATTTTTTCACAAATATTTGTATTAATTATATACGGATATATTATTTTTATTTTTACTGACCAGGAGAGTGCACTACCTTCGGGTCCTGGATTTGGCTCAAACTTTGAGATAAGTTTTTGGGTGTAGAGATATATTGAAAGCTGCAATATTAGATCCTAACGCTCAAAAAAACTAAAGTTCTCAAGCTTTTTAGGTTTATTTTGAAAAAAGTCTTGAAAAAAGCCTCTTTTTAGAACGGTAACCATTTCACTTAGGGAAGTTTTAAATCTCTTTTAAATATAGAAAATAAAACTAGACAAGATGACCTTTCATTTACTTTTTTAAGGATTAAAAAATGTTGATTTCTTC
>JAYJLV010000056.1:10659562-10672036 GCA_036873485.1 Torymus texanus
CAAATTTTTAGCTGTTTTATTTATTTGTGAGAAATTATTTCGTTGCGTCCCAACGTTGCAAACTTCAGACCCATTTTTCATACGCATTTCAAAAACACGAAAAAAAAAACACTTTAACCCATGAAAACAAAGACTCACCTCGCAAAGCCATCACAAGTTATAGTTACACTTCCTTATACAAACGCTAATATACACAGAAGACCGCAAAATCTAGCGTACACTTATGCCATTCACGTGTGCACATGCTATACGTATATATACCTGCTCACTCATTCACTAATCGCGAGTGCTCGAGCTACAGGTAAAAATTCGCGACGCTTCTCGTGTCGACGCATCGATTTGTAATATGCGCTTGACGCGTGTGCAGCATATGTTTTTGTTCCCTCGCATCAGCCTTCGATCCGCGTCGGCACTAAACTTATGTGCACGCGTGAGAGAGACTCGTTAAACGCTGCTAATTCGTCGAGGTTCCGCAGGTGGTGGCACTGAAGAAAGAGAGAGAGATTAGTCATTACTACTCGCCGGCATCACTTATGAGTGCAAGAGAGCTACGTTCTCTTTGTTTACGTTGAGGTGCGCAGCGGAGAGGTAATTAGAGGTGATTTTCCATGGTTTCAAGCGGGTTATTTTTTTTTTTCTTTTAATTTTGCCATGTCGGTGTGTTTTCTAAGTATAAAGAAACGTGAGTTTTTGATAGAATAATTATAGGAATGTTTAAATTTGTTTTATAAATAGTGAATGAAGAATTACCTTGATGTAGAGTAAAATAGCATGAATGAACGCGGACGTAGAACGAGGTCTATAGTAAGACAGTGACTCTGAATCGATTTTATTTTTAAACTGTAAGCAGAGTTGTTTCCAGCAAATATATATACACCTGATTGATAAAGGAATGGAGAAAATAATCTTTCTTACGCAATCAAAGTGACTTCTTCCGTTATTTGAATATGCTTGTAAAAGAAAATTATAATTTATATGTGGTGTGGAGAAACGATTAAAATTTTAAATAGTACAGTTGAATAGAAGAAATGAAATTTATTCATTATAGCGTACATGGTAATATTTTCTCATTTTTCAATAGCATATAAATATATAAGTATAAAGTATCTTATCTATTATTAAATCAGTGATGATAATTCTTTATCCTGTTGTGAATTATTATTGTGCATTGAATTGCAGTACCATCAATGTTGCGTAAATTTGTGTTATTGTTCATCGAGATTCGCAGTCGAACGAACCTGTGTGTGTATATATATATATATGTAATGTTTACTCTATAGAAATGATAAGATAATATCTCGAAATATATATATGCGTTAATGGCAAAGTGCACGTAGGTATGGCGAAATATCCATTAACGTTGACGTTTCAAAGGTGATATAATGCGACCTGATTTTTTTTCAATAAAAAACACACACGGTATTCTCTACACCGGCGTCCTCTTTCTTCAGGAAGTAATTAAATCTTATCGTCTCTTTAGATAAAGTTCAAACTTTTAAATGATTCTTACAATTTCAGTACAATTTCAAGTGTTTCGAGCATTGTCCGAAGGTTCAAACATCAAAGCAACTACTTTTAAAGCGTATAAATATATTTCTTATTTATTAGCTACAAAATTCTTTTTTTTTTCAACCTTTCTTCAACTGTTCACCACATTACAATTCTTTAACCATAAATGTATCAATATATAATCATTATCAAAACAACGCGACAAATTTATCTCCTCGTTTAATTAATCTCTGAGCAAGCAGAAGCACAGCTGCCATCATATATACACAAGATTCTCTTTCTCTCTCTTTCTCGCAAATGCAGCTTATCTCCGCGACGATAAACTTGAAAATTTCTCCTCTCTGTGCCGCTCACTTCTATATTTATCCCTCCAATTTACGCTAGAATTTTCACGAGATAAATTCGTCTGGCCGCCGCGCGCGACGCTTATTATTTATTATTAACGACGCTTTTAAAACTTTTTTCGTCGCTACTGCATATACTAAACGCACAAGCAATGGTTATTATTCTGAGTAGGCCTCGCGAGACTCGTACATATAGAGAAGTGTGCAAAAACTTTGCAGCGTCGAGGGTCTTGTACAAGTGTTCCTTTATACGTACATAGAGAAAAATTTGGAGCCTCTGACTGAGCCTCAGTATAGTCTGACTTATCTCTTAAATGCGCGCAAAGACTCGTACTTTGCTTTCGGGCATCAGACGTCCTAAAGTTGTACGACAGTCGCTTTGTTTTGTCGATATACTGTCGTCTGATTCGGAGATAAAACTGCGCTCTTCAATTGTTTAGGGCAACAGCGCTCATAAATTTCGGAGAACTGTTGCACGAAAGGAACGGCGCAACTGCGGCATCTTCGAAATACTTACACCAGTGGCCCCTAATTTTTCTCAGTATATACGCGCACGTAGTGATTTATGACTGCAGCGTATAAGCAATTCTTTTTTTTTTATTTTGTATATGTTTTTGTGCATTTACTGTATAGTATGTTTTTAATAGAAATAAATATATATTGTGCTACGAGTAGTCGTAAAGATAAATATTGATTTCCAAATACGTGTACATGCATTATTAGTTGACGGTTTAACAATACTGAGTAAAATAATTCTACGTTAGAAGAAAAGTACAGTATATTGAAAAAAAAATCAATCTCAATTCATATACGTTACGGCGACAGTAACGCAATTGAATTCTCTTTTGTATTTTTTTAAATGTCATATCACCTGCGCAGTACTAAGATGACTGGTTAAATAAACATACGTGGACGCATTCTAATCTACAAGTAAATTATTATCTGTGAAAAAACAAGAGGCCAGAAACTTCCGACATGTGTTTTCATCCTACTGTAAGACATTTTTATCTGAAGCTTCGGCACCCCTAAAAAATACTATTCTATAATTAAATAATAAGCTATCAGATAATTTGAATATACTATACGTGTGTCTACGATAGGACAATGCTTTATTAAAACTTACCCAACAGCAATCACATGTTAAGAGCCCATTTGATAAAAAAAAAGAGAGCATTCATAATTCACTTTGCACTAATAATTTAAGATAATATATGAATGCAAAGTCTAAATTAAATTTTCCACAGTCATGCAACACGCAGAGAGAAAACTTCAAAAGCATAGCGCCTACGCCTCAATCGACCAATGATTTACAGTTTACATCGCATAATACATCTAAATTTCCTCCCGATAACATCTCATCATCGTCGCGTAAATAACAGTAAATCATTAACGCAACCTGCCACATACCCTCACGATTCTTCATTCCTCCTCCGCATTTATCGAAGAATTTCAAGCCCCGAGTATACGCGATCGGCCAATCACGCGTACATATAGGTATATATAATAAAAAAAAATTCGACCGAACGGCTATGACAAATGAACGAGACCATCGCCTACTGTAATAAAGAATAATAGGCAAATCGTGTCATCGTGGCGTTGTATATTATACATATATATACACGTATACGTTGCAGTGGCTTAATTAACCCTTTTTATTTTCTCTTCGCGTGCATCACGCATCACGCGTGTGTATATACGACAAAAAGCCGAATGCCGCGCGTGTGGTATCTATTATATGGACTTACGGTAATGAATTCCGCGCAGGTGGGTGTGACACTCGCATACACATATATACACACGTGAGATATTTATACGTGAAAGAGGCAAAGGAATCAGAACGATTCTTCACAATTAAAGGTACCGCACATGGGAATTTGTATTTTGGAGAGAGTAAGAGAGAACGAGGTTTCTTTTTATTGCCAGAAGCGTGGATATATTGTTGATGGAGGATGAAGGAATAATCATTATGCAATCAATAGGAAGAGGATCGTATATTTAAGTATAAGGAGAATGGGATTACGAGGGGATAAACGCGTATGTGGTTGGTGTATGAGGTAAGAGAGAAAGAGGAGGGTCGAACGGTTTTATGAGGTCGGCGATGTTTGTGCGTCGTTTGAGGGTCGCGGGAAGAGGAAAAAGTTAATTAGATTTTTTTCCTGTGTACGCCACGCGGGAGTGTACGAAAATTTGTTTGAACGCCGGTTTCGGTTATATGATCCATCGAGGCTATAAAGTCTCTCTTTTAGGGTGACAGTATTATCGGGCAAAGTGTTATACATAGGGCAATTTTGTATTTTATTTTCCTTCTTTTTTTTTTGGACTGATGGCGATTGTGTCGAGCGAAACGTTGAAATTGTATATCGATTTCTTTCTGCGATACTGTGTGTTTGGCAAATATTTATATTTGAAGTGTCTATACATAAAGTAGTACCCGATAAAAATGGATATATAGAAGTTATATTTACTTTAGTATAGAGAACAAATATATAATTTCCAATTATCATATAGCAAATGTTTGTATAGTGTACGCACACGATCGGAACAAGTATAGGTATTTGAATATAGTAATTGTTTTTAGTGTACATAAAGATAATGTAGCCATTATGAAAGAAAATTAGCTGTTGAAAAAATAGTTGTAAGAATAGACAGGATTTGTTTTAACTGCCGTTTTCAAGCTTTGTAAACTTTCATAAAGTAATGTGGAAAAAATTGTTCTATTGTCAACACGTAAAATTTTCAGTTTTAAAATATTTCTTTTTCTTTTATATTAATAAAAATGAAATAATTGAATTCCATATTACGATGAGTATATTGTACGTATTGTTTACACGATATTTCGTCAAACAATTTTTTAATTATTTTATTTGTTTAAACAACTGTATTCATTTGTGTAGCATGGGAGTAACTGTTGAAAGACAACTGCATAAAAATATTTGAACTAAAACTGTAAATTTTTTCACTACTGATGTCTTATCAGTAAACTAGTAAAAAATAATAACGTTGCAACTGACGTAATAAATTATTCATAATCTAAAAATATCGATGCTACGACCATCCTACATACACACAGAGACATGATAGCCACACGTTTATCATATAATACTAATAAATAAAAAATAAGGGACTCCAACACGACAAAGAAAAAGATACCGCAATGCCCGCAGTGGTGTTCCTTATCCAACCCTTGGTGCATCGAACCACCTAATTAAAAAAAAAAAGAACTTCTCTATTACAAAAACTGCCCCTATGTATATACATACGCATACACCGTCACAAGAAACATTTCACCGCTGATTATCGTAACCATATAACCCTCGCATCCTCGCGCAAAAAGCTGCCATGTGTATATCGCTCCCGTCGATCTATCAGATAAGTACTGTGAAGGGTAGGAGAGAAAGAAAAAAAAAACACTTTTATCCATGCTATCGGCGTGTCGATCTCTTATTCCCTTCCGTGTGGGCTTTATCGAAAGCACGGCCCCTTAGTGCTTTTAATTATGCGACAATTACGCGCGCACCCACGTGTATAGTATGTATCGCTCGCGTCACGCTAATTTTTCAAATGAAAGCGCGATACCTGGGTGCATTATTCATGATTGCTTTGTGTGAGAGAGAATAGTTGGGTGTATGGTAAAGGATTGCGGGTACCTTGGCTATATGAGATTTTAATTAGAGTGAAAAGAGAATGAAAGGTTTGAGGGTGAAGAAATTTTTTTTTGGAGTTTTTGGAATGGTTAATGAGGTGGTAGCGGAACTAATAGTGAGAGGAGGAAATGACGTTTGTCGCTTGGGTTAACGTTAATTGGGCGTTGCGACAACTTAATTCGTGCACGAAGAGGTTCGAATATATAAAAACGACCTGCTTTGACAGAGTATTTAAGTAATTTTGGGCCAAATGAAATTTGATCTCGTTTTCTTACTTAATTACTTAATAGGGCTTAATTTACACTATAAATAACAATTAGCAATTCATTAATGAATTTGTTTTGCTTTCATATTTTTATCTTTTTACTTTTCGAAATAAAATATATGTAGGTATACTATAATCTTACGTGTTAGCTGAAACTCTTGAAAATATTTTTCACGCCCTTTTCTTTTTTCATTTATAAATAATTTTGATCGAAATCTCTAATATTTACCATCTATTACTAGTCTTTTTCCTATAATATTGACGCAGCATCAGATATGAAACTACAAATTAATAATAGAGATTTACTAAGCACACATCGTTAATGCGATCCTTGATTTTATCTTAATAGAATTAAGCGCATAGCACTTCACTACTAAGTGCGCGTGCATACCACACATAGAGTTCATTCAGAATAAATAATTGTCGGAAGTAGGAAATCGACACTAATGTACGGCATCGGTAATCTGCAGACATAAACGTTGTCTCTCACACACATGTATATATACGTATACACAACGCACGAGACGAGAACAGAGAGCAGAAACTGATACAACTTTTCCTTTGCGTATCGCTGCCCGATAAAATATACCTTATATACGCACCCACACGTTGTTCGTCTTTTTTTTTTTCTTTTCTCTTCGTCTCGAATCGAGAGGCATCGTATTACTTATAGATCGTTAACCTCTGCGTTATATTCGTCATTTCTAGAAATATATTTTATTCGACACGTGTCGTAATGCGAAGTTTTTTTGCAGTTGTTTTATGGCGGAATCGTAAAGTTTCTCTCCCGCGGTAGTTTTTTAACGATTGCGCGGAGCTCGAGGCGCTATTTTTGGGTGATTGATGAAGAGGATGGAAGTGCCTGCATCTCTTCTGGTCGAGAGAAAAAGGGAACTTGAGATATTGATTTTCAGCTTGAGAAAAAGAAAGCTTCTATTTCCAATTTTTTGGCAATCGACTTATAAACGTACATATAAATGTGTGTTTGGATGGTACATATATGATTCTATGCGACATAGTTTTAAAAAGTTTAATAAACTTTGATTAAAGTTTTTTTATAATATAAATAACACATTTTTGTGAAACATAGAAAGAAATCAGCAACATTTTCATAAATGTACAGAACATTCTCAAACTTTTCGTTAGATATATCAAACTATTTTTATACATGATTCGATTACAACATCTAAGGTATGCAAAACCGCGCGCGTCGACGTGTATTGCCAGGCAGGAAACTGAGCCTTCCTTATCTACATTTAATTACTAAGTGTTGTCTCTCGCATAATATATAGGCCTTGAACGGACCAGTTTTCATATAAGCAGACTGAGAAAATACTAATATATATATACACACGAGTGTTGATGACGGGATATCGCATGGTGTTGTACACACAAACTTTTATAGTTATGCAATAATAGACGTATAGCATAGTGTGCTAATTTCATTTTTCATCAATTCGTATATACTACACGCAAGTCTACGGACGTTGAGTCGCGATTTAATTTTATGTGTGACTTTATTCGCATATATGATTAGGGATGACGTCATTGGGTTGAAAAAAAGAAACGTTAAAAAAAAAAAACTGTATAACCGGCGTTTTGATTGCCGTAAATTGTGAACTTTAATGCTGCTGTATCCTGAATAAAACATGATGATGTGTCTTAGAATTCAGCTATTAATTATAGTGGAAAGGTCAGACACTAATAATAGCGTTAATTATACGTATCAAAATTATGATTGTTATCCTTGAGTGCTTATAATTTATGATAAATAGAAACATATGTAATCTAATCTTTGATTTAAAATTTTCTATTCCAATCAATGGTTAACAATGAAATATTGTTAGTAATCATTGAATATATCTACACCGAGAGAAATTTTGTAGTAAATATTATAAATATTCTACCAGTTTTTATGGTAGTATACGAACAGACTGCCTTACTTGAACTTTTTACCATGTACACTAGTAAATTTTGTTTACACACTATATGAACTTCAAAAATAAATATTCGTAATCTCATATTTAATGCTATGTACAAGCATACTAGCACAGAAAGTATAGAAATTGAAACAGAAAGAAGACTGAAAAAACTATGAGCCTGAAGTTTACATCGTTGGAGTGCAACGAAATAATTTTTAACATCAATTAAAATCATATTAAACAATGGAAACTTTATCTAAACTTTTATTCTAAAGCTATTTTATACAATAAAACACTAAATCTAAACTCAAAATTAATGTTAATTGATAAGTGTATCTTTGAAGTAAAATAAATTCTTTTATTTCGATGCATTCCAACGTTGCAAACTTCAGATCCATAATTTCTCTCCGTGTATGCAAAAATAGAAACATTTTCTAAAAAATAAAAATATATATATATTACCAAGCTAAAAATACACTTTTACACGAGATAAAAAAAACCACTCTACACATTATTTCCATCACGCACGAAAAAAAAAAGAAAAAAATCATTTACGCAAAACACTCCAACAGCCATCCACACCATTTTCGAAGAAAACAACAGGTAACTGTTTGCATCTGATAACGGGACGAAAGAGAGGTGCAGCTTTTCCTGCGCGCACAAACTCCGCGCCTCATATCGAAGGAAATAGATTTTTTCCATTCGGGGCCGAATCGGATGGGATTGGTCGCATCATTGTCAGTTAGTAGAAACTAGGCCACGTCGATTGTCCGAAATTCTCCCATACATGGCGAGACGACGACAGGTTGGTCGAAAACGATGGTCACGTGCTTTTATTGCTTATACGGCGCGATAGGTGGTATATAGCTCTATACAGTTGCGACCCTATATATATATATATACTACCCCTTGTGCCGTGCTAATGTGGTTTAAGGATGTGATAATGGTATAGTGGGGTGTTTTGTTTCGTTAGGGTGGCGAGAGTTTTCGTGATGATTGAATTAGGTTTTTAGGAGTGAATATATAGGTAGTGTATTTGATGGGCATCGATTACGATGTTCGATATTTTTTTTATGATGGTTATTAGTAAAATTGGTTGATTAATTATGTGTGACAAAAAATATTAAGAGTGATAAAATATTGAAAGATAATTTAAAAATTATTTATTTAAAAGGTATACTATAATGTATGTTTTTATTTATGTTACAGGATAGGCAAGAAGGCTGTCCGAAAATATGACAAAATACTGGCTAAACCTAGCCTTGGCCAGGATACTCTTTCCTTCAATCCTCGTAGCCTGTAAGTAATTATTATTTAAATACTATTTATTTATAAAAATTTCATCATTAACGTTACTGACCAAAGTCATCAGAAGTTAGAACAGAATTGCAATTTTTGCTGTAAATGTTTAACTTTATGCCTATGAACAAATAAATAAATAAAAGCATAAAAAAGTTATGAAAATTATTTGATAACAACAAAAATATTTTTAGACTCTTGCGTAAGAAAATACAACTGAATTATATTGCTTTGCACTCGAAAAACGATCTAGAGTGAAAGGCAGAGAAAATACAGTATTTCTAAAGTTAGACGCGCGGTATGCAGCAGACAAAAAGCCGTCTCGCCTTTCCACATGAAATTCTCCTCTTGACATAATCCAAACACTTAAAAATTTCAAACGATGATCTCTTAATATACGATAAATATAGTTGCCGGTAATTGGTTCAGAATATTAAGCTTTCCTCATAATAAGATACAATTATCTAATATTGTTTTTAAATTAGCTATTTTTTATTTGGAGTTTCTATAATATTTATTTATGTTAACGTTAAAACTAGTCCAGCTTTTGTTTTTTTCAACAGAAGTTTTTTTTTAAACTCTTACAAAGTTTCCCACGAATACGCCTAACGATCTACATTTTGTAATTTTCCTATCTAAATTTCTCTCTATATATCGACGATCGAGGAAAGTAATTATCTATTCAGAAAAATCTTCCTCAACCGGTCGATCGTCCCATTAATCACTAACCATTCAGAGCGAGCATCCGTCTCGGGAAAGCCGAAAAGCCACTCGCGTGGACACACCTTTGTATAAGCACACGCGCTAACGACAACGACGACGACGACAACGCATAACCCACAAACCGAAATAAGAAATTTTTCATTTTTCATCCACTCACTTGCACGCGTCTGTATACAAAATTAATAAAAGAAAATAGCGTGAAACGACGACGACGACGACAACTCGCGCGCGAGTCGAGAGTTATAAATTCTTTTTTTCTCCACCCCTACGTCTAACGAAACGAGGAACGGTTGTAACCTAGTTTTAGTATCAAACCGACCGGGTGAGTGAGAAAGGGAGACAAAAGGTCGCGGCCGACGCTTTTAGGGCATGAAACCATGAACGCGCGCAAACGGCGAAATTACACGCATATACTATATGAGAACCGAAGCAGTGGTAGTGATGTATACATATCATAAAAAAGAAAAAGGATTAGAGGAATTACGTTTTTCCACTCCTGGTGTATATATACAAACGAAAGACGTGGGTGTACGCATGCATGACGTGTGTATATGGCTGTGTGGGTTTATATATATACATATATATTGTGAAACATCGTCGTCGGGTATATATCCTCTGGGGACGCTTTAGCAGAGTTTTTAATATTGAGGTTCTCGCGCGGAAAAGAGACCGAATGTGTCTCTATTTTATAAGGTAGCGAGTAATTTAAAATAAATTTTTTTTTTTTTCAACCGAGGGATGGTGCAAAGGGGAAATGAAAAGTTTCAGTGGTGTTTCGGCGAGAATTTATGGGACGCGTGCGCACATGTATATATTTAAAGCTCTTGGACTAATTAATGAAAGGTGTTGAGAAAAATGAGAACCGGCTGGTAAAGAAGTTTTTCACTAAATATAAAATACAATGTGATAATGGCTTGTGACTAAAAGTGATGAGTTGCAATGCTTTTGATAAGATATTATATTTTGTCCTTTTTCTTTTCATTCATAAAATTGAACCTTTACGTCTTTATAATTCTTATTTTTGAAAATAATAAAAATTTAAAAAACCAATGAACCAAGAATATTTTAAAATATTTAAAACAAAAATACCAAAGAAGCTAAATAAAAAATCTGAATGTTTGAATTTGTGCAAGCTTGAGTAAATTATCTCCGGTAATCCACCTCGAGCTGGAATTAATTGAACGTGTGTGCGTTACCTTGCGTGCCGGTGGAATTAGCGAAGTGCCACTAAGAGTATTACTTGTCGTCATTAATTATGCACGCAAGTGTTTACAATAGAATAAAAAGCCTGCGCGCGCGCGAGAATAATGCGCCATGTGTTACTTTCGTCGACGCCATGATTATAAATTATTATTCGTCCACTCAACTACAATTAGTTAACAGCACTCATCATTCGTTTTAAGGATAATAACAAATCATATTTACAAACGTTAAGATCTACAGTAGAGTATAATGTTACAGCTCTAAACTTTTCTCTACTTACGTCAAGGCAACCAAAATTAACGCCTCGTACACGTTAAAATTTTATCTAGCGCCACATAAATTTCCATGTAAAGTCGCTGTATCCGTGCTCGTCACCGCATTATGTTTACGATCATTTTATGCCTCGTATTACATATTCTACGACCTCGGATATTTTTTTCTTAAAACATCTCCTTTTTTCGTAATATTTCAGGTACAATATGGAGGCCCGTCGGACTGTCGCTCGTGTATCTGGCACTGGCGCTCATCTCGCCAATGGTGCCGGTACCAACAAATGCCTCGATGAAGGGTCATACTGGACGCTTCCTCAAGGCCAGCATAGGGTTAAGCTTCATCGTGTCCATTACCCAGCTAACATTTCACATTGTTCTGCTCTCGCTACCACCGTACGGGCATTTTCTGGAGAACTGTGAGTATATGAAGTTACTTTGTTTTGTTGATCATAATGAAGAGATTATGTAATTATAGATATTGCATATAATAATCATTTGTTTTATATGCAGAATTTGTTTATTAAAAAAAAAAATATATATATGATATAATTAATTTTGTATTGAAAGTAATAAAGAATAGAATAAAATATAAGATTATAAGATAACGAAAAAAGACAGAGATAAAATAAACCATAAAATTCATTTACGTCTAACTTACAGGTGTATTCCTGGAAAAGCTCTTAAGGCACATAGGACTAGTCAGGCTAGATAGCGCGTCACCCTGGGAAGTGTTCTTCTGGCTCACCCCGGAAATCATCGTTTTACCATCCAGCGTTTTGATTTACTGCATTTGTCGACGATTGGTCACTATACCGCAGAGAGAAGATGAAGATAATGCATCGTTGCAGCGGTACGAGAAGAGGTCGAAAGAGCGTTCAGCGAAGGTTTGTTTATTTTAGAATTAATTTTTAATATTTTAGTATGGTTCTAAGTAGTACTAGATTATAATTTAACCTTCTTATGTGTAGTGTAAGAAAGAGTCGTCAACAGTGTTAACATTCCTAAAAGATTAGTCACGGAGATTTTTATTAGTTTTGTAACACACCATTTATTCGTTGATTACTGTGTCAATAATTACGTGCAGTTCCATTTAGTATTATAAAAGCATTGCTTTTATGAGAAGAGTTTTAAAGAGTATGCTATTATTATGGAAATCTTGGGTTTAAGGGGATGTAAAATACCAAAATACGAGGGTCGTTTGAAAAGTCCGTGCAACGTCAGAGAGATGGCACTACTGGCGAGTATCGCGGTTATGTTTAGTTAGTAGCATCTCTTAGAAGAGCACACACCAAG